>JAVTVJ010005500.1:0-14735 GCA_034509425.1 Eopsaltria australis | reverse complement strand
GGGGCCAGTTCTGGGTCATTTGGGGGACTTTTTGGGGAAGTTTTGGGTCATTTTGGGTCTTTTGGAGGGCTTGGGGAAACACTTGATGCAAATGATGGAAATGCGATTAATTAACGCTGATGGACTCTGCTTTTCATGCAAATGAAGTTTATTGCAAGGGAAAGAATAAGATTTAATTGAATCACGCCTGTATTTATGCAAAAAAATGATGAATATTCACCGACTATATGCAAATGAGGTTGGAGCGTGGATGTTGGTGTTAGGCCACGCCCCTTTTGATTCAAACAAGGCCCCGTGATCCCTGGGTGTGGCCACGCCCTTTATGCTAATCAGGGACAAATATGGTCAGCCCCAAATCCCCCAAATTCACCCCAAAATCCACTTCAGATCCGTCAAACCCCTCAGGGATCCCCAAAATCCCCCAAATTCACCCCAAAATCCACTTCAGGTGCCTCTAAACCCCTCAGGGACACCCAAAATCCCCCAAATTCACCCCAAAATCCACTTCAGGTGCCCCTAAACCCCTCAGGGATCCCCAAAATCCACCAAATTCACCCCACAATCCCCCATATTCTGCCTGGGACCCCCATCATCCCCTACATTTCCCCCCAAAGCCCTCAGATCGCCTCAAAACCCACTGCGTTATCGCCACCTAGTGGCCGGGAGGTCTCAGTGCCTGCCGGGCTCGAGCCAGGCCGAGCAGGAGCTGCGCATGCGCCGCCTGCTGGGGGAGGAGTCGCCCGTCAGGCCACGCCCCTGGGGGCGGGGCCGCGGCCGCTATGCAAATGAGGCGGCCTTAGATGGGAAAATGAGCAAATATGGAAAAGATGGCTGAAAATGGAGGAAAATGCGGTTTTTTAGGGGGGAAAAGGGGGATCTGGGGGCAGTTTGGGGGGATTTGGGGAAAATTGGGGCAGTTTTGGGTCATTTTGGGGACTTTTTGGGGAAGTTTTGGGTCATTTTGGGTCTTTTGGAGGGCTTGGGGAAACCCTTGATGCAAATGATGTAAATGCGATGAATTAACGCTGATGGACTCTGCTTTTCATGCAAATGAAGTTTATTGCAAAGGAATGAATAAGATTTAATTGAATCACGCCTGTATTTATGCAAAAAAATGATGAATATTCACCGACTATACGCAAATGAGGTTGGAGTGTGGATGTTGGTGTTAGGCCACGCCCCTTTTGATTCAAACAAGGCCCCGTGATCTCTGGGTGTGGCCACGCCCTTTATGCTAATCAGGGACAAACATGGTCAGGCAAAAATCCCCATTAAATTCACCCCAAAATCCTGCTCAGATCCTTCTAAACCATTCAGGGACCCCCAAAATCCCCCAAATTCACCCCAAAATCAACTTCACATCCCCCTAAACCCCTCAGGGACACCCAAAATCCCCCAAATTCACCCCAAAATCCACTGCAGGTGCCCCTAAACCCCTCAGGGATCCCAAAAATCCACCAAATTCCCCCCACAATCCCCCATATTCTGCCTGGGACCCCCATCATCCCCTACATTTCCCCCCAAAGCCCTCAGATCGCCTCAAAACCCACTGCGTTAGCGCCACCTAGTGGCCGGGAGGTCTCAGTGCCTGCCGGGCTAGAGCCAGGCCGAGCAGGAGCTGCGCATGCGCCGCCTGCTGGGGAGGAGTCGCTCGTCAGGCCACGCCCCTGGGGGCGGGGCCGCGGCCGCTATGCAAATGAGGCGGCCTTAGATGGGAAAAATGACCAAATATGGAAAGATGGCTGAAAATGGAGGAAAATGCGGTTTTTAGGGGGGAAAGGGGGATCTGGGGGCAGTTTGGGGAGATTTGGGGAAAATTGGGGCAGTTCTGGGTCATTTTGGGGACTTTTTGGGGAAGTTTTGGGTCATTTTGGGTCTTTTGGAGGGCTTGGGTAAACACTTGATGCAAATGATGGAAATGCGATTAATTAACGCTGATGGACTCTGCTTTTCATGCAAATGAAGTTTATTGCAAGGGAATGAATAAGATTTAATTGAATCACGCCTGTATTTATGCCAAAAAATGATGAATATTCACCGACTATACGCAAATGAGGTTGGAGTGTGGATGTTGGTGTTAGGCCACGCCCCTTTTGATTCAAACAAGGCCCCGTGATCACTGGGTGTGGCCACGCCCTTAATGCTAATCAGGGACAAATATGGTCAGCCCAAAACCCCCCAAATTCACCCCAAAATCCTGCTCAGATCCTTCTAAACCCCTCAGGGACCCCCAAAATCCCCCAAATTCACCCCAAAATCAACTTCAGATCCCCCTAAACCGCTCAGGGACACCCAAAATCCCCCAAATTCACCCCAAAATCCACTTCAGATCCCTCTAAACCCCTCAGGGATCCCCAAAATCCACTAAATTCACCCCAAAATCCACTGCAGGTGCCCCTAAACCCCTCAGGGATCCCCAAAATCCACCAAATTTTCCCCACAATCCCCCATATTCTACCTGGGACCCCCATCATCCCCTACATTTCCCCCCAAAGCCCTCAGATCGCCTCAAAACCCACTGTGTTAGCGCCACCTAGTGGCCGGGAGGTCTCAGTGCCTGCCGGGCTAGAGCCAGGCCGAGCAGGAGCTGCGCATGCGCCGCCTGCTGGGGGAGGAGTCGCCCGTCAGGCCACGCCCCTGGGGGCGGGGCCGCGGCCGCTATGCAAATGAGGCGGCCTTAGATGGGAAAAATGAGCAAATATGGAAAAGATGGCTGAAAATGGAGGAAAATGCGGTTTTTAGGGGGGAAAAGGGGGATCTGGGGGCAGTTTGGGGGGATTTGGGGAAAATTGGGGCAGTTCTGGGTCATTTTGGGGACTTTTTGAGGAAGTTTTGGGTCATTTTGGGTCTTTTGGAGGGCTTGGGGAAACACTTGATGCAAATGATGCAATTGCGATGAATTAACGCTGATGGACTCTGCTTTTCATGCAAATGAAGTTTATTGCAAGGGAATGAATAAGATTTAATTGAATCACGCCTGTATTTATGCAAAAAAATGATGGAATATTCACCGACTATACGCAAATGAGGTTGGAGTGTGGATGTTGGTGTTAGGCCACGCCCCTTTTGATTCTAAAAAGGCTCCGTGATAACTGGGTGTGGCCACGCCCTTTATGCTAATCAGGGACAAATATGGTCAGCCCAAAACCTCCCAAATTCACCCCAAAATCCTGCTCAGATCCTTCTAAACCATTCAGGGACCCCCAAAATCCCCCAAATTCACCCCAAAATCAACTTCAGATCCCCCTAAACCCTCAGGGACACCCAAAATCCCCCAAATTCACCCCAAAATCCACTTCAGATCCCTCTAAACCCCTCAGGGATCCCCAAAATCTCCCAAATTCACCCCAAAATCCACTTCAGGTGCCCCTAAACCCCTCAGGGATTCCCAAAATCCACCAAATTTTCCCCACAATCCCCCATATTCTACCTGGGACCCCCATCATCCCCTACATTTCCCCCCAAAGCCCTCAGATCGCCTCAAAACCCACTGCGTTAGCGCCACCTAGTGGCCGGGAGGTCTCAGTGCCTGCCGGGCTAGAGCCAGGCCGAGCAGGAGCTGCGCATGCGCCGCCTGCTGGGGGAGGAGTCGCTCGTCAGGCCACGTTCCTGGGGGCGGGGCCGCGGCCGCTATGCAAATGAGGCGGCCTTAGATGGAAAAAAAAATGAGCAACTATGGAAAAGATGGCTGAAAATGGAGGAAAATGCGGTTTTTAGGGGGAAACGGGGGATCTGGGGGCAGTTTGGGGGGATTTGGGGAAAATTGGGGCAGTTCTGGGTCATTTTGGGGACTTTTTGGAGAAGTTTTGGGTCATTTTGTGTCTTTTGGAGGGCTTGGGGAAACACTTGATGCAAATGATGGAAATGCGATTAATTAACGCTGATGGACTCTGCTTTTCATGCAAATGAAGTTTATTGCAAGGGAATGAAAAAGATTTAATTGAATCACGCCTGTATTTATGCAAATAAATGATGAATATTCACCGACTATACGGAAATGTGGTTGGAGTGTGGATGTTGGTGTTAGGCCTCGCCCCTTTTGATTCAAACAAGGCCCCGTGATCACTGGGTGTGGCCACGCCCTTTATGCTAATCAGGGACAAATATGGTCAGCCCCAAATCCCCCAAATTCACCCCAAAATCCACTTCAGATCCCCCTAAACCCCTCAGGGACACCCAAAATCCCCCAAATTCACCCCAAAATCCACTTCAGGTGCCCCTAAACCCCTCAGGGATCCCCAAAATCCACCAAATTCACCCCACAATCCCCCATATTCTACCTGGGACCCCCATCATCCCCTACATTTCCCCCCAAAGCCCTCAGATCGCCTCAAAACCCACTGCGTTAGCGCCACCTAGTGGCCGGGAGGTCTCAGTGCCTGCCGGGCTAGAGCCAGGCCGAGCAGGAGCTGCGCATGCGCCGCCTGCTGGGGGAGGAGTCGCCCGTCAGGCCACGCTCCTGGGGGCGGGGCCGCGGCCGCTATGCAAATGAGGCGGCCTTAGATGGGAAAAATGACCAAATATGGAAAAGATGGCTGAAAATGGAGGAAAATGCGGTTTTTAGGGGGGAAAAGGGGGATCTGGGGGCAGTTTGGGGGGATTTGGGGAAAATTGGGGCAGTTCTGGGTCATTTTGGGGACTTTTTGGGGAAGTTTTGGGTCATTTTGGGTCTTTTGGAGGGCTTGGGGAAACACTTGATGCAAATGATGGAAATGCGATTAATTAACGCTGATGGACTCTGCTTTTCATGCAAATGAAGTTTATTGCAAGGGAATGAATAAGATTTAATTGAATCACGCCTGTATTTATGCAAAAAAATGATGAATATTCACCGACTATATGCAAATGAGGTTGGAGTGTGGATGTTGGTGTTAGGCCACGCCCCTTTTGATTCAAACAAGGCCCCGTGATCACTGAGTGTGGCCACGCCCTTTATGCTAATCAGGGACAAATATGGTCAGCCCCAAATTCCCCAAATTCACCCCAAAATCCACTTCAGATCCGTCAAACCCCTCAGGGATCCCCAAAATCCCCCAAATTCACCCCAAAATCCACTTCAGGTGCCTCTAAACCCCTCAGGGATCCCCAAAATCCACCAAATTCACCCCAAAATCACCTTCAGATCCTTCTAAAGCATTCTGGGACCCCCAAAATCCTCCAAATTCACCCCAAAATCCACTTCAGATCCCCCTAAACCGCTCAGGGACACCCAAAATCCACCAAATTCACCCCAAAATCCACTTCAGGTGCCCCTAAACCCCTCAGGGATCCCCAAAATCCACCAAATTCACCCCACAATCCCCCATATTCTACCTGGGACCCCCATCATCCCCTACATTTCCCCCAAAGCCCTCAGATCGCCTCAAAACCCACTGCGTTAGCGCCACCTAGTGGCCGGGAGGTCTCAGTGCCTGCCGGGCTAGAGCCAGGTCGAGCAGGAGCTGCGCATGCGCCGCCTGCTGGGGGAGGAGTCGCTCGTCAGGCCACGCCCCTGGGGGCGGGGCCGCGGCTGCTATGCAAATGAGGCGGCCTTAGATGGGAAAAATGAGCAAATATGGAAAAGATGGCTGAAAATGGAGGAAAATGCGGTTTTTAGGGGGGAAAGGGGGATCTGGGGGCAGTTTGGGGAGATTTGGGGAAAATTGGGGCAGTTCTGGGTCATTTTGGGGACTTTTTGGGAAGTTTTGGGTCATTTTGGGTCTTTTGGAGGGCTTGGGGAAACACTTGATGCAAATGATGGAAATGCGATTAATTAACGCTGATGGACTCTGCTTTTCATGCAAATGAAGTTTATTGCAAGGGAATGAATAATGAATAAGATTTATTGAATACGCCTGTATCTATGCAAAAAAATATGAATATTCACGCGATAGAAGCAAATGAGGTTGGAGTGTGGATGTTGGTGTTAGGCGCACGCCCTTTTTGATTCAAACAAGGCCCCATGATTCACTGGTGTGGGCACAGCCTTTATGCTATATCAGGGAAAATATGGTCAGGCAAAAAATTCGCCAATTAAATTGCACCCCAAAATCCTCTCAGATCCTTCTAACCATCAGGTGACCCAAATCCCCCAAAATTCACCCAAAATCAACTTCAGAAATCCCCGTAAACCGCTCAGGACACCAAAATTCCCCGAATCACCCAAAATCCACTGGCAGGTGCCCTAAACCCTCAGGGATCCCAAAATCCACCAAATTCCCCCACAATCCCCCATATTCTGCTGGGACCCTCTTCGCTACTTCCAAAGCCCTCAGATCGCCTCAAAACCCACTGCGTTAGCGCCACCTAGTGGCCGGGAGGTCTCAGTGCCTGCCGGGCTAGAGCCAGGTCGAGCAGGAGCTGCGCATGCGCCGCCTGCTGGGGGAGGAGTCGCCCGTCAGGCCACGCCCCTGGGGGCGGGGCCGCGGCCGCTATGCAAATGAGGCAGCCTTAGATGGGAAAAATGACCAACTATAGAAAAGATGGCTGAAAATGGAGGAAAATGCGGTTTTTAGGGGGGAAAAGGGGGATCTGGGGGCAGTTTGGGGGGATTTGGGGAAAATTGGGGCAGTTCTGGGTCATTTTGGGGACTTTTTGAGGAAGTTTTGGGTCATTTTGGGTCTTTTGGAGGGCTTGGTGAAACACTTGATGCAAATGATGCAATTGCGATGAATTAACGCTGATGGACTCTGCTTTTCATGCAAATGAAGTTTATTGCAAGGGAATGAATAAGATTTAATTGAATCACGCCTGTATTTATGCAAAAAATGATGAATATTCACCGACTATACGCAAATGAGGTTGGAGTGTGGATGTTGGTGTTAGGCCACGCCCCTTTTGATTCTAAAAAGGCTCCGTGATAACTGGCTGTGGCCACGCCCTTTATGCTAATCAGGGACAAATATGGTCAGCCCAAAACCCCCAAAATTCACCCCAAAATCCTGCTCAGATCATTCTAAACCATTCAGGGACCCCCAAAATCCCCCAAATTCACCCCAAAATCCACTTCAGATCCGTCAAAACCCCTCAGGGACACCCAAAATCCCCCAAATTCACCCCAAAATCCACTGCAGGTGCCCCCAAACCCCTCAGGGATCCCCAAAATCCACCAAATTCCCCCCACAATCCCCCATATTCTGCCTGGGACCCCCATCATCCCCTACATTTCCCCCCAAAGCCCTCAGATTGCCTCAAAACCCACTGCGTTAGCGCCACCTAGTGGCCGGGAGGTCTCAGTGCCTGCCGGGCTCGAGCCCGGCCGAGCAGGAGCTGCGCATGCGCCGCCTGCTGGGGGAGGAGTCGCCCGTTAGGCCACGCCCCTGGGGGCGGGGCCGCGGCTGCTATGCAAATGAGGCGGCCTTAGATGGGAAAAATGAGCAAATATGGAAAAGATGGCTGAAAATGGAGGAAAATGCGGTTTTTAGGGGGGAAAAAGGGGGATCTGGGGGCAGTTTGGGGGGATTTGGGGAAAATTGGGGCAGTTCTGGGTCATTTTGGGGACTTTTTGGGGAAGTTTTGGGTCATTTTGGGTCTTTTGGAGGGCTTGGGGAAACACTTGATGCAAATGATGGAAATGCGATTAATTAACGCTGATGGACTCTGCTTTTCATGCAAATGAAGTTTATTGCAAGGGAATGAATAAGATTTAATTGAATCACGCCTATATTTATGCAAAAAAATGATGAATATTCACCGACTATACGCAAATGAGGTTGGAGTGTGGATGTTGGTGTTAGGCCACGCCCCTTTTGATTCAAACAAGGCCCCGTGGATCACTGGTGTGGCCACGCCCCTTTATGCCTAATGAAAGGGAGCAAACAGGTCAGCCCCAAATCCCCATTAAATTCACCCCAAAATACTGCTCAGATCATTCTAAACTGCATTCAGGACCCCAAAATCCCCGGCAAATTCACCCCAATCAACTTCAGTCCGCGCTAACCCCTCAGGGACACCAAAATCCCGAATTCACCCCAAAATCCCACTGCAAGGTTGCCCCTAAACCCTCGAGGGATCCCCAAATCACCAAATTCACCCCACAATCCCCCATATTCCTGCCTGGGACGCCCGCATCATCCCCTACATTTCGCCCGCAAGCCCTCAGATTGCGCTCAAAACCTACTGGTTAGCGCCACCTAGTGGCCGGAGGTCTCAGTGCCTGCCGGGCTAGAGCGCAGGCCGAGAGGAGCTGCGCATGCGCTGCCTGCTGGGGGAGGAGTCGCTCGTCAAGCCACGCCCCTGGGGGCGGGGCCGCGGCCGCTATGCAAATGAGGCGGCCTTAGATGGGAAAAATGACCAAATATGGAAAAGATGGCTGAAAATGGAGGAAAATGCGGTTTTTAGGGGGAAAAGGGGGATCTGGGGGCAGTTTGGGGGGATTTGGGGAAAATTGGGGCAGTTTTGGGTCATTTTGGGTCTTTTGGAGGGCTTGGGGAAACACTTGATGGAAATAATGGAAATGCGATGAATTAACGTTGATGGACTCTGCTTTTCACGCAAATGAAGTTTATTGCAAGGGAATGAATAAGATTTAATTGAATCACGCCTGTATTTATGCAAAAAAATGATGAATATTCACCGACTGGACGCAAATGAGGTTGGAGCGTGGATGTTGGTGTTAGGCCACGCCCCTTTTGATTCAAACAAGGCCCCGTGATCACTGGGTGTGGCCACGCCCTTTATGCTAATCAGGGACAAATATGGTCAGCCCCAAATCCCCCAAATTCACCCCAAAATCCACTTCAGATCCGTCAAAACCCTCAGCGATCCCCAAAATCCCCCAAATTCACCCCAAAATCCACTTCAGGTGCCTCTAAACCCCTCCGGGACACCCAAAATCCCCCAAATTCACCCCAAAATCATCTTCAGATCCTTCTAAAGCATTCTGGGACCCCCAAAATCCTCCAAATTCACCCCAAAATCCACTTCAGATCCCCCTAAACCGCTCAGGGACACACAAAATCCCCCAAATTCACCCCAAAATCCACTTCAAGTGCCGCTAACCCCCTCAGGGATCCCCAAAATCCACCAAATTCACCCCACAATCCACTTCAGTGCCTCTAAACCCTCAGGGACACCCAAAATCCCCCAAATTTTACCCCAAAATCCCTTCAAGTCCCTCTAACCCCTCAGGGACACCGCAAAATCCCAAATTCACACCAAATCTAACTTCAATGATCCCTCTAAACCCCTCAGGGATCCCCAATCTCCCAAATTCACGCGACCAACATCCACTTCAAGGTGGCCCCTAGAACCCTCAGGGATCCCAAAAAATCCCCCAACATTCACCCCAAAATCCACTTCAGATCCCTCTAAAACCCCTCAGGGATCCCAATCTCCGCAAATTCACCCCAAAAATCCACTTAGGTGGCCCCTAAACCTCAGGGATCCCAAAATCCAACGCAAACAATTCACCCCAACAATCCCCCATATTTACTGGGACGCCCCATCATCCGCTACATTTCCCCCCAAAGCCCTCAGATCGCCTCAAAACCGCCACTGGTTAGCGCCACGTAGTGGCCGGGAGGTCTCAGTGCCTGCCGGGCTAGAGCCAGGCCGAGCAGGAGCTGCGCATGCGCCGCCTGCTGGGGGAGGAGTCGCCCGTCAGGCCACGTTCCTGGGGGCGGGGCCGCGGCCGCTATGCAAATGAGGCAGCCTTAGATGGGAAAAATGAGCAAATATGGAAAAGATGGCTGAAAATGGAGGAAAATGCGGTTTTTAGGGGGGAAAAGGGGGATCTGGGGGAAGTTTGGGGGGATTTGGGGAAAATTGGGGCAGTTCTGGGTCATTTTGGGGACTTTTGGGGAAGTTTTGGGTCATTTTGGGTCTTTTGGAGGGCTTGGGGAAACCCTTGATGCAAATGATGTAAATGCGATTAATTAACGCTGATGGACTCTGCTTTTCATGCAAATGAAGTTTATTGCAAGGGAATGAATAAGATTTAATTGAATCATGCCTGTATTTATGCAAATAAATGATGAATATTCACCGACTAGACGCAAATGAGGTTGGAGTGTGGATGTTGGTGTTAGGCCACGCCTCTTTTGATTCAAACAAGGCCCCGTGATCACTGGCTGTGGCCACGCCCTTTATGCTAATGAGGGACAAACATGGTCAGGCCAAAATCCCCATTAAATTCACCCCAAAATCCTGCTCAGATCCTTCTAAACCCCTCAAGGACACCCAAAATCTCCCAAATTCACCCCAAAATCCACTTCAGATCTCCCTAAACCGCTCAGGGACACACAAAATCCCCCAAATTCACCCCAAAATCCACTTCAGGTGGCCCTAAACCCCTCAGGGATCCCCAAAATCCACCAAATTCACCCCACAATCCCCCATATTCTACCTGGGACCCCCATCATCCCCTACATTTCCCCCCAAAGCCCTCAGATCGCCTCAAAACCCACTGCGTTAGCGCCACTTAGTGGCCGGGAGGTCTCAGTGCCTGCCGGGCTAGAGCCAGGCCGAGCAGGAGCTGCGCATGCGCCGCCTGCTGGGGGAGGAGTCGCCCGTCAGGCCACGCCCCTGGGGGCGGGGCCGCGGCTGCTATGCAAATGAGGCGGCCTTAGATGGGAAAAATGAGCAAATATGGAAAAGATGGCTGAAAATGTAGGAAAATGCGGTTTTTAGGGAGGAAAAGGGAAATCTGGGGGCAGTTTGGGGGGATTTGGGGAAAATTGGGGCAGTTCTGGGTCATTTTGGGGACTTTTTGAGGAAGTTTTGGGTCATTTTGGGTCTTTTGGAGGGCTTGGGGAAACACTTGATGCAAATGATGGAAATGCAATTAATTACCGCTGATGGACTCTGCTTTTCATGCAAATGAAGTTTATTGCAAGGGAATGAATAAGATTTAATTGAATCACGCCTGTATTTATGCCAAAAAATGATGAATATTCACCGACTATACGCAAATGAGGTTGGAGGGTGGATGTTGGTGTTAGGCCACGCCCCTTTTGATTCAAACAAGGCCCCGTGATCACTGGGTGTGGCCACGCCCTTTATGCTAATCAGGGACAAACATGGTCAGGCAAAAATCCCCATTAAATTCACCCCAAAATCCTGCTCAGATCCTTCTAAACCATTCAGGGACCCCCAAAATCCCCCAAATTCACCCCAAAATCAACTTCACATCGCCTTAAACCCCTCAGGGCCACCCAAAATCCCCGAAATTCACCCCAAAATCCACTGCAGGTGCCCCTAAACCCCTCAGGGATCCCCAAAATCCACCAAATTCCCCCCACAATCCCCCATATTCTGCCTGGGACCCCCATCATCCCCTACATTTCCCCCCAAAGCCCTCAGATTGCCTCAAAACCCACTGCGTTAGCGCCACCTAGTGGCCGGGAGGTCTCAGTGCCTGCCGGGCTAGAGCCAGGCCGAGCAGGAGCTGCGCATGCGCCGCCTGCTGGGGGAGGAGTCGCTCGTCAGGCCCCGGCCCTGGGGGCGGGGCCGCGGCCGCTATGCAAATGAGGCGGCCTTAGATGGGAAAAATGACCAAATATGGAAAAGATGGCTGAAAATGGAGGAAAATGCGGTTTTTAGGGGGGAAAGGGGGATCTGGGGGAAGTTTGGGGAGATTTGGGGAAAATTGGGGCAGTTCTGGGTCATTTTGGGGACTTTTTGGGGAAGTTTTGGGTCATTTTGGGTCTTTTGGAGGGCTTGGGGAAACACTTGATGCAAATGATGCAATTGCGATGAATTAACGCTGATGGACTCTGCTTTTCATGCAAATGAAGTTTATTGCAAGGGAATGAATAAGATCTAATTGAATCACGCCTGTATTTATGCAAAAAAATGATGAATATTCACCGACTATACGCCAATGAGGTTGGAGTGTGGATGTTGGTGTTAGGCCACACCCCTTTTGATTCAAACAAGGCCCCGTGATCACTGGGTGTGGCCACGCCCTTTATGCTAATCAGGGACAAATATGGTCAGCCCAAAATCCCCATTAAATTCACCCCAAAATCCAGCTCAGATCCTTCTAAAGCCATCAGGGACCCCCAAAATCCCCCAAATTCACCCCAAAATCCACTTCAGATCCCCTAAACCCCTCAGGGATCCCCAAAATCCACCAAATTCACCCCAAAATCCACTTCAGGTGCCCCCAAACCCCTCAGGGATCCCCAAAATCCGCCAAATTCACCCCACAGTCCCCCATATTGTACCTGGGACCCCCATCATCCCCTACATTTCCCCCCAAAGCCCTCAGATCGCCTCAAAACCCACTGCGTAAGCGCCACCTAGTGGCCGGGAGGTCTCAGTGCCTGCCGGGCTAGAGCCAGGCCGAGCAGGAGCTGCGCATGCGCCGCCTGCTGGGGGAGGAGTCGCCCGTTAGGCCACGCCCCTGGGGGCAGGGCCGCGGCCGCTATGCAAATGAGGCGGCCTTAGATGGGAAAAATGAGCAAATATGGAAAAGATGGCTGAAAATGGAGGAAAATGAGGTTTTTAAGGGGGAAAAGGGGGATCTGGGGCAGTTTGGGGGGATTTGGGGAAAATTGGGGCAGTTCTGGGTCATTTTGGGGACTTTTTGGGGAAGTTTTGGGTCATTTTGGGTCTTTTTGAGGGCTTGGGGAAACACTTGATGCAAATGATGGAAATGCGATTAATTAACGCTGATGGACTCTGCTTTTCATGCAAATGAAGTTTATTGCAAGGGAATGAATAAGATTTAATTGAATCACGCCTGTATTTATGCCAAAAATTGATGAATATTCACCGACTATACGCAAATGAGGTTGGAGTGTGGATGTTGGTGTTCGGCCACGCCCCTTTTGATTCAAACAAGGCCCCGTGATCACTGGTGTGGCCACGCCCTTTATGCTAATGAGGGACAAAAATGGTCAGCCCAAAACCCCCCAAATTCACCCCAAAATCCTGCTCAGATCCTTCTAAACCCCTCAGGGACCCCCAAAATCCCCCAAATTCACCCCAAAATCCACTTCAGATCCCCCTAAACCGCTCAGGGACACCCAAAATCCCCCAAATTCACCCCAAAATCCACTGCAGGTGCCCCTAAACCCCTCAGGGATCCCCAAAATCCACCAAATTCACCCCACAATCCCCCATATTCTGCCTGGGACCTCCATCATCCCCTACATTTCCCCCCAAAGCCCTCAGATTGCCTCAAAACCTACTGCGTTAGCGCCACCTAGTGGCCGGGAGGTCTCAGTGCCTGCCGGGCTAGAGCCAGGCCGAGCAGGAGCTGCGCATGCGCCGCCTGCTGGGGGAGGAGTCGCCCGTCAGGCCACGGCCCTGGGGGCGGGGCCGCGGCCGCTATGCAAATGAGCGGCCTTAGATGGGAAAAATGACCAAATATGGAAAAGATGGCTGAAAATGGAGGAAAATGAGGTTTTTAGGGGGGAAAAGGGGGATCTGGGGGCAGTTTGGGGGGATTTGGGGAAAATTGGGGCAGTTCTGGGTCATTTTGGGGACTTTTTGAGGAAGTTTTGGGTCATTTTGGGTCTTTTGGAGGGCTTGGGGAAACACCTGATGCAAATGATGGAAATGCGATTAATTAACGCTGATGGACTCTGCTTTTCATGCAAATGAAGTTTATTGCAAGGGAATGAATAAGATTTAATTGAATCACGCCTGTATTTATGCAAAAAAATGATGAATATTCACCGACTATACGCAAATGAGGTTGGAGTGTGGATGTTAGGCCACGCCCCTTTTGATTCTAAAAAGGCTCCGTGATAACTGGGTGTGGCCACGCCCTTTATGCTAATCAGGGACAAATATGGTCAGCCCAAAACCCCCCAAATTCACCCCAAAATCCTGCTCAGATCATTCTAAACCATTCAGGGACCCCCAAAATCCCCCAAATTCACCCCAAAATCAACTTCAGATCCCCCTAAACCCCTCAGGGACACCCAAAATCCCCCAAATTCACCCCAAAATCCACTTCAGATCCCTCTAAACCCCTCATGGATCCCCAAAATCTCCCAAATTCACCCCAAAATCCACTTCAGGTGCCCCTAAACCCCTCAGGGATCCCCAAAATCTACCAAATTTTCCCCACAATCCCCCATATTCTACCTGGGACCCCCATCATCCCCTACATTTCCCCCCAAAGCCCTCAGATCGCCTCAAAACCCACTGCGTTAGCGCCACCTAGTGGCCGGGAGGTCTCAGTGCCTGCCGGGCTAGAGCCAGGCCGAGCAGGAGCTGCGCATGCGCCGCCTGCTGGGGGAGGAGTCGCCCGTCAGGCCACGCCCCTGGGGGCGAGGCCGCGGCCGCTATGCAAATGAGGCGGCCTTAGATGGGAAAAATGAGCAAATATGGAAAAGATGGCTGAAAATGGAGGAAAATGCATTTTTTAGGGGGGGAAAAGGGGGATCTGGGGGCAGTTTGGGGGGATTTGGGGAAAATTGGGCAGTTCTGGGTCATTTTGGGGGGACTTTTTGGGGAAGTTTTGGGTCATTTTGGGTCTTTTGGAGGGCTTGGGGAAACACTTGATGCAAATGATGGAAATGCGATTAATTAACGCTGATGGACTCCGCTTTTTATGCAAATGAAGTTTATTGCAAGGGAATGAATAAGATTTAATTGAATCACGCCTGTATTTATGCAAATAAATGATGAATATTCACCGACTATACGGAAATGTGGTTGGAGTGTGGATGTTGGTGTTAGGCCACGCCCCTTTTGATTCAAACAAGGCCCCGTGATCACTGGGTGTGGCCACGCCCTTTATGCTAATCAGGGACAAACATGGTCAGCCCCAAATCCCCATTAAATTCACCCCAAAATCC
>JAVTVJ010005499.1:0-35200 GCA_034509425.1 Eopsaltria australis | reverse complement strand
TATCACCCCGTGGTCACACTCACACAAATCCCAGTATCAACCCCTGGTCACACTCACACCAATCCCAGTATCAGCCCCTGGTCACACTCACACCAATCCCAGTATCACCCTGTGGTCACACTCACACCAATCCCAGTATCACCCTGTGGTCACACTCACACCAATCCCAGTATCACCCCGTGGTCACACTCACACCAATCCCAGTATCAGCCCATGGTCACACTCACACCAATCCCAGTATCAGCCCAAGGTCACACTCACACCAATCCCAGTATCAGCCCCTGGTCACACTCACACCAATCCCAGTATCACCCCGTAATCACACTCACACCAATCCCAGTATCAGCCCCTGGTCACACTCACACCAATCCCAGTATCACCCCGTGGTCACACTCACACAAATCCCAGTATCAACCCCTGGTCACACTCACACCAATCCCAGTATCAGCCCCCGGTCACACTCACACCAATCCCAGTATCAGCCCATGGTCACACACACACCAATCCCAGTTGCAGCCCTCAGCACCAGCCAGGGATTGGGAAGGGTGGGAAAAGCCTGGCCCATGCTGGCAGCTCGTGGCAGACTCCCCAAAAAGGCACGTGGGTATCTGGGTTTGGCTCCTTCCTCCCTCCAGCTTTTCCTGCCAGTAAAAAGCCCCAACAATGCTGGTTTTGGGTGTCCCCCTGCATTGAGGAAGGGGATGGGAGTGTGGCTGGTGAATTCCATCTGCTTCATTAACAAGTGTTTATTGTTCCAGATGAGCGTGGCACTCAGGTTTCTTATGTTTCCAATTTGCTTTTTAGGACTCTGGCTTTTCTCCAGAGAACTGATTTTAGACTCTAATTTCCAGTAGCTTTTTCCTACTTACACTTCTGCTGGGAGAAGCAAACTGTGTGAATGAAGAGCAATAAGGCTAAGCCAAACAATTCCCTCTGCCAGTCTGACAGCTTGGGCAGCCTCAAACATTTCCATTTGTATTTCTAATTTAACAAACACACAATCTGCTCGTCTTTCAGCAGCTCTGACCTCTCAGACCTGGCTCAAATCAGCTCAGGGGGGCTGATGAACTGCACTGATGCTCTGCCAAACACGACCTCTCCCCTCACCCCAAAATTCCTCCCTGCAGTGGGGGTGGCTGGGATGAGAGCTTTGCTTTGGGAAGATCAATCCCAGCCTCCCCGAAGAGTTTTGGGAGGTTTGGTCCCATTTGAGGACAGAAGGAGGGAGAAAAACCCCAGGAATATCCAGGGTGGAGCTGTACCTGCACTGCTGAGAGGCGTGGCCAGGGTGTGACACTGCACAGCTCAATTAGCACGAGACTCCTTAATTACCCTCAAAGAGACCCAGCCCCAGCTGCCTCCTCTGCCTCAGTGCCAAGAGCTCCCTCCCAAAAGCTTCCTATGGAATATTCCATGGAGGCTGCAGGACTGCATCCAAAACACCTCCCAGCTTTACCTTGCTCAGGGCCCCAGCGCTCCAGCTCCAGAGGCTGCAGGGCAGTGTCCTCCCCTGGTCTCCAACTGCTCCTTTCTCACCCCTGTGTCCTCCCAGACACCAAAAAGATCTAAAATCCCCAGCACAAGCTCACAGCAGGGTGAACCCGCAGGCTCTACCCCAGGATTCAGGCCCAGCTGTGGGATGAGGTGGCCTGTCCTTCCTCACAGCTGTGAAATTGCTCTTTCTCAGAGATCCCAGCTCCAGGACACGTTTCCATGCATTTTTCAGAGGTGCCACTTGTCAGACAGAACCCTCTGTTCAAGGCAGGGAGTGAGCCCGTGTTTCACTCCCCAGGGCTCTGTGCTTCCTCCCCACAGCCCTGCAGAGGAGTGGCAGTGCCAGTGCCTGGCCTGCCTGGGGGAGAACTGATTTCCCAGCATTTCCAAACATCCTTTCCCTTCTCACTGGTGTGTGAACAGCAGAGGGTCACAGGGAACGGTTCAGGTTGGGCCAGACCTGAGAGATCAGCAAGCTGTGAAAGCAGGGATGACAGGGGAGGGTTTGTTAGGCAGCTGCTGGAGCAGAGAGGCAGCACAGGAGCTCCTGGCAGGGCCACTGAGCAAATTCCAGAGGCCAGAACAAAGAGCAGGATGCCTGATTTTAAGGGAATGCTGCTTCCCACCTCTGCAGCTGAGCCCATCCAAGTGAAACCACCCCAGAACTTCCACAACTGCGAAGGGTCTGAACACAAGAACAAAACCAAATCCTGCCCTGGTGGGTCAGCCTGCTCAGCGTCCCAGGGACCATCGTTTCACACCAGTCACTCCATCCTTCCTCTGCTCTGGATGGGGCTCACGGGATGTTCCCCATCCCAGGAGGAGCCTTTGGAAGTACCAAGGACGCTCGCGACTGCAGTGTCACCTTTTCCTCAGGAAATATCCTGGAATTCTCAGCCTTGGAGTCTCTTTTCACTGATCAGACAAGAAAAGTAACTGAGCTTCTTTAAGGAAACCCAAAAATGACCACTGAGAGAGGCCCTCAGGACCCTCTGCTCTAAAACCTGGCTCTGAGTGGAAGACAAGCAGCTTTGGGGTTTGTTTTGCTGCTCCCTAAAGGGCTGGGGCTTTGAGCACTCACAATCCCCCTTCCTGAGCCACTGACTGGGGAAACACCTGGCACAGGCACAGGGGAGGGGGAGAGGACACTGGAACACACCCAGCCTCCTGCTGAGACCCCATGAGAAGAAGGGACACGTTCAAAGTTGTCAGGTAACTCTAGAGACCCCCACTGATCCTACACCTGTGTACCTCCTGCCATCAAATGCTGCAGGAGATGCTTCCAGTTTGATTTAAACTCCACTTTGGATCTTAAAACTCCCCCTGCAGGGCACAGCCTCCCCAGCCTCCCCCAGGGCAGGCTGCACCAGTTCCCCCAGTAAACACCAGACCTCCCATACCATCATCACTGGTGTGGTGCTCAGCTGTGACGTCCTGCACCGAATCCTCTGCCAGGGCTCTCTCTCCGTGAGGGCTTTCACTGCAACAGAAGGAAACAGGGACAGCTTGAACTGCTGGGAACTGAGATCCCTCACGGCCAAACAATTCTCAGACAGAGCTGGGAACATCCTGGAAAATAATCAGACAGAGCTGGGAACATCCTGGAAAACCATCAGACAGAACTGGGAATCCCCACCAGGAGTCAATGTTTAGGTTTTGCTGCTACAGACACGTTGGGGATGCATCTGAAGTGGCTGTGGGTAAAAATGGAGCTGAATTCTTATTTGCTCAGCCAAACCAAACATCTTGGTGACCCCTCTTGAGTGCTATCAGCAAAGTCCAACCTCACATCTTACAGCCTGGACCTCTGGAGATGCTGAGCAGCCAGACAGCAGTGCCAGGCTGGGTCCAGCTCCTCCCTGCCACGCCAGGATTATTCCCTTGGCTGCATTCTCCACTGCTCTAATTAGCTCATTAGATGGCTGATGAGAAAGCTGCAACTTCCTGGGGGAAATCACTCCTCGATTTATAATGATATTTCCAGGTCTGTGTTTGTCATCTCCCTCCATCCCTTTTATCACCATCTTAAATGTCCCATTCATTTCCCTGAACAACTCCCACAGCCCAATTAATTGCCTGTAAATAAAGATTCCAGAGCACCTAAACTACCAAGAGGACTCATTTATGTTTGGCACAAAAGAAAAGCTTTGAAAGGATCAACAGACAACAAGTGGCAAGCAAAGGTTATGTTTTCGTAAGGAGTTCCACGAGCGGTTCCCTCTGGACAGGAGCAGAAAGGAAACTGGAAGAGGATCCATTGCCTCTCCCAAGCAGCTCCACAGAGCTGCTGCCAGCTGGCAGCCCTGCCTGCCTGCCCTGCCTGCTCCTCCCAGGAGGAAAAAATGGGCTAAAAATCAGTGTTTGCTCTTCAGCTCACACCACAAAACTCTGCTGCCCTCTCGCACTGTGAACCCTTAAGGGTGATTTTTAATCCTCTGCACACAGGAGTGACTTCATCCCTCATTTTGGCCCTGCAGTGGTTAAAATAAGTGATGCTGCTTACACCGTGCTCTCCCCCGGCAATCCACCTCCAGTGCTCTTTTAAACACGAGGGAAACAGAAAAAGGAGAAAGGGTGAAATGTCTGAACAATTCCGGCGTCTCATTCTGCTCAATCCCCAGGACACCAGGCTGCCCAACATCCCCCGAGCCAGCACCTCACCATCAACCTTTCCCATCCTTTGCAAAGCCTTTATGCTCCTTAATAAAGTTTACAGAAGCCTCTGAAGCCAGCTGGAGGCCCTGGGAGGAAGCAGCACTGAGGGCTAAGGTTTCACCCAGACTCTGAAGTCATGTCGAGCGCGGCCAACGCCGCGGCTCCAAACCCTCTCCCCAGCCATGCCTCCTCAAAAGCAGCATTTTCCACCTAAAAACCTGGCCCTGCTGCTGCTGCTGAGCGAGCCCTGGATGCTGCTTTGGAAGGGCTGGTGTCACCCTGAGAGCCCTGAAGGAAGAAATCCTGCCAGGGGAACAGTGTGAGTCGAGGAATTGCCAGCAGGGAGTTGAGGGGCAGCTCAGTCTCTGCTCTCTGTGACAGGGACAGGAGCCAGGGGAGAGCTGGAGCTGGGCCAGGGCAGGTGTGGGGTGGAAATCAGGGAATTGTTCTTCCCCCAGAGGGTTCTGGGGCACTGCCCAGGCTGCCCAGGGAATGGGGACAACCCCAGAGCTCCAGGAGCTCCCAGGGATGCCCAGGGGGGGATTTTGGGGATGTTTGTCAGGGTCAGGAGCTGGATCAGTGATCCCTGTGGGTCCCTCCCACCTCCTGATTCATCCATCCCTTATCTCCTTCCCTGACATCACCTCCAGGACATTCTGCCCCCACACCCTCCTGAGCACTGACACCCACACTGAGGATACTCAGCACAGCACATTTTGATTCCCTTCAGGACAAAACCTCTTGTCCAAATTCATGTTGTTCCTGAAGACCATACATTTTATTTGGTTGGGGTTTTTTTTCCTCCCCTGCAATTTTTCACATATAACATCAGCTAAAAACATCAGAGTGAGGGGTGAAATGAAGAGAATTTCCAAAAGGTTTTGGCAAATCCTCTGCACACAGCAGTGAGTTTGGAGGAGCCTCTGAACGTGGAGTGATCCCACAGCTCCACACACGCCAGGGAAACAAGGCTTGCTCTGTCACCACTGTGACTTCATTTAAAAAACACCATTTATTTTAGCCCACCAAAAGAATCACTTGCATGGAGCAAGGAGAGGGAGAAGAGAGACACAACTGAACATTCCTGATCCTCAGAGGGAGGAGAGCAAACCCCTCCTTTCCTTCCCCCACTGCTTCCACCCCACATGACAGGAGCTGCTGGGCCTGAATTGCTTCCAGATGTGCTCCCAGACTGAGCACGTGGCCGGGCCTCTGCAGCTCCAGGCTGCATGGAAATGGTGATTTTGCATTCCTGCCTCTTCCCTCCCCCCCTCCAGAAACCAAACCGTGCCACAGCCTTGGAGGTTCAGCTGAGAGTGACCCCTGGGTCTGCAGCAAAGGAGCTCCAGACAGGCAGGGAGAAAAGGCAAAATCAGGAGGAGAGGGAAAAAAAATAAAAAGGGGGAAAAAACCAACAAAAAGAGATTGATTTTGGCAGCCACCAAACCAGAACATCCAAGAAAATCCCTCCACAACCTTGCCCTTCAAGATAAGTGAGCGAGGTTTGACAACTGAATAGCTGCTTTATACCAGCTTATTTCTTTTAAGCTGATGACTCTCCAGAGAGACCAGAGCCATCCCTGCTGCCATAAAACAGAGTTTTGAAAGGCTGGGCCGGATGCTGCAATCCTGAATTAGCCACAAGTGCAGCACCCTGATCCATGGATCAACAGCCACCCGTGGCTCTCCTCAGAGCATCCATCGTACCAATAATCCTCTGTGTTGCCACCTCTGCTGTACACGGGGCCCTCCAGCTCCCTGGGCCCTGGGAAGATGTTCTCGTGCTGGATGATGATGGTTTTGATCAGTTCATTGACGTGGGCCTGGCAGGAGACCTGGTCGTGGCCCTCGGGCACTGACATCAGCGTGGGCCCGAAGCAGATGGCCAGGTTGTAGGGATCCATCATGTTCTCCTCACTGAACTGAGATAAACTGCAAAAAAACAGAGGTGGGGAGGAGGGTGAACAGCAGAAATCATCATCATCATCATCATCATCATCACCACCATCACCACCATCATCGCCATCATCATCACATCACCATCCTCTGCTCAGAACACACAGCTGAGCTTGCAAGGTTTGATTTGGGCTTTCTGGGACACAAATGTTGTGGGTCCAGGTAAAAATTGGGATACTGGTGGCATTTACAGAGAAATTAAACAGAAACTGCAAAGGGAGTTTGGAAGCTCTGGGCGCTGACTTTAATATTTGACTTTATTTCTTTGTTATCATTGTTCAGAGCCCTCTGCAGCCCAGAGTTACAGCAGGACCCCCCTGCCGTGGGTTTAAACTGAAGGAGAGGAGCTTAAATGAGATACTGGGAATAAATCCTTCCCTGTGAGGGTGGGCAGGCCCTGGCACAGGGTCCCAGAGAAGCTGTGGCTGCCCCTGGATCCCTGGAAGTGTCCAGGGCCAGGCTGGGCAGGGCTTGGAGCCAGCTGGGATGGAGGAAGGTGTCCCTGCCCTGGCCATCCTCAGTAATTCCATGTTTTCCAGGCCCTGCAGGTGCTCCCAGGGGTACTCACTGGTTGAGGAATGCAAAGAGGTATCTCATGACAATCAGGGTGGTCTTGGGCAGGTTCAGCAGCACCTTCCGCACGTGCAGCGCCCGCTCCTGCAAATTATCCATGGCTGGAGGGAGAGAGAGCACCAGGGTCACCTCCCCAGTGCCACCAGTGCCCCAGACTGGGCAGCCCAGAGCACCAGGGTCACCTCCCCAGTGCCACCAGTGCCACCAGTGCCCCAAACTGGGCAGCCCAGAGCACCAGAGTCACCTCCCCCAGTGCCACCAGTGCCCCAAACTGGGCAGCCCAGAGCACCAGAGTCACCACCCCAGTGCCCCCAGTGCCCCAAACTGGGCAGCCCAGAGCACCAGAGTCACCTCCCCAGTGCCACCAGTGCCACCAGTGCCCCAAACTGGGCAGCCCAGAGCACCAGAGTCACCCCCCCAGTGCCCCCAGTGCCCCAAACTGGGCAGCCCAGAGCACCAGAGTCACCCCCCCAGTGCCACCAGTGCCCCAAACTGGGCAGCCCAGAGGGATTTGGCTGCAGAAGGTGCTGGCAGAGCCTCAGCCAGGGAAGGTCCCCAAACATGGGACCCTCCCAGCGTGGGAGCTCTGGATGTCACCTGCCCCAGGGGCTCTGGCACAAGGGCTCCTCAGGGCAGCTCAGAGAGGTGAGTGTTTGACAAGGAGGAGCTGGAACACTCCAGTTAACCCAGTTAAAGGGTGAGCAAAGGGCTCTGTGTGCAGCAGCCCAGTGAGAAACAAGTGGGCAGCAGAAATGAGCTCAGGAGGGAGAGGAAAAGCGGATTTTGCTTCTCAGCATAACGTGAATCTGAGTCTGGAAATGCATTTATCAGGAGCAGAAAGCACAGGCCATTTCTGAATCCATCTCCTCACTGATCTCCTGCCCCTCTGCAGAGAGGCAAAGGCCATTTCTCTGCTTGGACAATGGAATCATTCTTCAGTTCTGGGGCGCGTAGCAAGAGCCAGGCCACTCAAAAACGAGGGTGTTCACATCCAGAAACCACAAACAGCGCTCTCTGCCTGGCAGAAGCACCTTTAGAGAGCATGGAAAATGTGAACAGCTCGGCTGTGAGTGCCCTGATGATTGATGTGCTGCAGCAGGAGGCAGTGGAGGGTCCCTCGTGGGTACGAAGCTAAAAGGAGGATGAATAAAAAGCACCTTGTCAGCTGGGGCAGCAGAAATGCAGGGGAAGCACACGAGGCAGGGAACCCTGCTGGTGATCCCTGCCTCGGGGAGGGCATCTCTGACATCCTCTGGTGACAGCTCTTCGAGATTATTTCACACAAGTGAGGATTTTTTGCTTTATTCTCTTTAAAGGAATCCTGTCACTGAGAGCTGGCTCCCAAAGCCCCATCACAGAGCCCCTGAGATCTGTGAATTCCTGTCTGCTGTTCACTGATGTCACAGCAAGGATGGCTGTGGAAAGGTGACTGCCCAGACTGGATAACAGAGAGCAGCCAGAGAAACCCCCAAAACTCACCCTGGAGTCAGGAAAAAAGGGGGAAGGGAAGGGAAGAGATGAGAAAAATGAATCCAATTTCTTCCCAGTTCTTCATGTACTTACTGACACAGGCAATCAGGTCATGGAAGATGTCCTTGGGGAACAGGGGGTGCTCCAGGCCTCGGAAATAGAGCTTGAGGACTCCTGCTATGGAATCCATGTCGTGGTCGTTCTGGTCCCCAGCCAAGGGATCTTCCCCTTCAGAGCAAGGAGAGAAAAGGAGGAGAAAAATCAGAATATTGGAGGAAATAAAACACTGGAGGGAGGCACCTCAGGAGGAGAAAAGGGTTTGAGTTGACCCCACCTACTCCAGGTGCACTGCAAGGGTGAGGCAGAGAGAGATCCCTGGGTGGGAAGCTCTGCCAGGAACCCCAGGACAGCTCCTGCCAGCCAAATGTCACCCTGACACCAGAGGGGACACCCCGAGGGTGTGGTGGTGCCCCAGGAAACACTCCAGGGATTTTGGGCAGGTGTGAACATCACCTGACAGGAGGCTTTAGGCAGACCCAAAACTGCAGCTCAGGGGATGCAGGGGAAACCCAAAAAGCCACTGAGCATCACACGCCTGGCTCAGGGGATGCAGGGACACCCAAAAAGCCACTGAGCATCACACACCTGGCCCAGGGGATGCAGGGATACCCAAAAACCACTGAGCATCACACACCTGGCCCAGGTGGATCAAGGGACACCCAAAAAGCCACCCAGCATCACACACCTGGCCCAGGGGATGCAGGGACACCCAAGAGGTCACTGAGCATCACACACCTGGCCCAGGGGACACAGGGGACATCCAAAAAGCCACTGAGCATCACACACCTGGCCCAGGGGATGCAGGGACACCCAAAAAGCCACGCAGCATCACACACCTGGCCCAGGGGATGCAGGGACATCCAAAAAGCCACCCAGCATCCCACACCTGGCCCAGGGGATGCAGGGACACCCAAGAGGTCACTGAGCATCACACACCTGGCCCAGGGGATGCAGGGGACACACAAAAATCCACCCAGCATCCCACACCTGGCCCAGGGGATGCAGACACAGGGAATGGGGTGGGGCAGGTGTTTCTGGGACCATTTCTTGCTGCAGATCCAGCCCGGTTTGTCTGCGTTTCCAAAGGGAAGATGCTCACTCGAGGAGCTGCTCCCTGGGGAGAACTCCCTATCAGCCATAATTAGATTTAATGATGGGGCAATCCTCAGATTGGAGCTATATATATCCATTATGTGACTGAAATTACCAAAGCTCGCCTATTACCTTCATAACACACGGGATAATAAATGGGCCACTCCAAAGCTGAGCTTTATCCCTGATATTAACTGCCACCAAGGGCTCTGCATGAAGTAATAAACTGCAGGGACCTTATTGTTAACTTTGGCACTTCCCTCCATCACAGGTTTTACAGAGACAAGTGAGATGAAAGGGGAAAAAAAAAAATCCTCTTTTGTTTTCATTTCTGCATGGAACAAGCAGGTGTTTCCCATAGCTGGTATTTCTGTCTATAAAAATCTGATTGTGATCCTTCTCCTGACTGTGACACACATTTCTGCTCCTGGAGAATTCCACTCTCAGGTAGATGGAGCTGGGGACAGGTGACATCACCCACCACACGCCACTCATTAAACTCCCCTCATCCCCCCCGAAAGCAAAATAAACTCGCTGTGCCTAATTAATGACTGCCCATCTCCTGCAGCAGCAAGCAGGGAAAAACACTGATCCCATTCTTTGGGAACGACACATTCCAGGGATTAACACAAGCCCTGTTGTTCCCAGTGACCCAGGGACTGCCTGAGGAGCAGCTCCTCTGAACCTGCTCTGCCAGGGAGAACAGCCCAGCACGGAGCTGATGAGTCAGGAGGCTCCCAACTGCTCCCTGCCTTTGTGCGGAACGGCTCTTCCCAGAGGAAAAATCCAATCTATTAAAAGCTACCTCAAATTAACACTCTCTTGAAATTTCCCCTCTCTCCCTGGCCGGTGTTTGGAATAAATGTGGCCAAGCTGTGCCTCAACAACAGGGAAAAAAACCATGGAAATTCATCCAGCAGCGCACAAAGAGCTGGGGGAGAGGGGAGGAAACTGCAGTTACACCTAATAATGAAATCCTCGGCGTGCTTTAGTGTTGCAAACAATCAATAAGCTATCAGACATGAGAGCAGATTGAATTCAGGGTGTTTATTATCCAGACACTCCACAGGGTGCAAAGCACAACAGCAAACAGCTGAGAGCCCAAGGTTAATGAGCAGCAGGGAGGTGTTTGCAGGGAGGTGTTTGGGAGAGCCTCACTCGGGAAACGCAAAAATCAGAGGGACAGAACGGGGCAGGGCTGAAGTCAGGGCAGCTCTGAGTGCTCACACACTCAGCAAGCATTGCTGGGGTATTGCAGCAGCTCCTCCTCTCTCCCTTACCTCTCTCAAATGCATTTTTGATGTCGTTCACTTCAACCTGCGACCCCGACACCCGGAATATTCCTTCGTGCTGCAAACCTGTGGGAAAACAGGAGATGCTGATAATGAGATAAAATACACTGGATAAAAGAAAATGGCACCTTCTGCAGCTCCTGTAATAAAGGAAGAAGAAGAACACAGGCAGAAGGATGTTGGTTTTATTAAAAGCCACCTTTCCCTGAGATGTCCAGGAGATGCAAAACCAGAACTCAGCACGGGCAGAAAAATTATTGACCCTTCTAAACTGCTGGAGTAACAGGGCTCTGACAGCTGTTCATGTCATCTCTCACCCTGGAGGATCCCCAGAGGATTTTACAACCCAGAGGAAGTCATAAAGCAGCAGTGGAGCAGCCAGGAGTAAAATATGGCCAATGCCAGGAGGAAAATGTTTATTTTCCAAGAGCGGCTCCGCGCAGGCCGGGAGCAAAGTGTTTAATTGCTCTTGAGCCAGGGGTTAGGACTGGGTTTAAGACATTCCTGCTAAAATGTGAGCATTAGGAATGGCATTAAACCCATTCAGGGAGTGGATGAGATGTGCCAAAGTTCTCCCATCATTATAATTTTGTTGGTTTGTGCAAGGTGAGCAACAACTCATGGCCAAGGGAAATCAACTCCTGCTCCCTCCAGCCTTTTCTCTGTGGGCCTCATGGAATGAAAGCTGCACTCTTGGCTTGATCTGTAACCGAATTATGGGATATCCTGAGCTGGGAGGGACCCATGAGGATCATCCAGCCCAACTCTTAGGACAGGACACCCCAAAATCCCAGCCTGTCCCTGGGAGTGCTGTCCTGGAGCTCTGGAAGGTTTGGAGCAGTGCCCATGCCCTGGGCAGTGCCCAGCACCCTCAGGGGGAAGAACATTTCCCTAAAATCCAACCTAAACCTCCCCTGGCACAGCTCCAGCCCTTCCCTGGGTCCTGTCTCTGTCACAGAGAGCAGAGATGGGAGCTGCCCCTCAGGGGGAACCTGCAGCTGAGTGTCCCCTCAGTGTCTCCAGCTGGACAAGCCAAGTGACCTCAGCCCCTGCTCAAAGAGCCCCTCCAGCCCCATCTCACACATCCACAATGATGCTTTCCAACCATGAACCCTCCTGAGAGCACCTGTGGGGTCCCTCCAGCCCCATCTCACACATCCACAATGATGTTTTCCAAAAATGAACCCTCCTGAGAGCACCTGTGGCTTCCCCTCCCCATTCCCCCAGGGTTTTCACCCCTCCCTGCAGTGGGAGGCTCTGCCTGTGGCAGCTCCAGGGGAAAGGAACAATCCCCAGTGCTCAGGAGCAGGAATGAGCACCACATTCACCCCACACCCACGCCTGGAAATGTCAGAGCTCCAGCAGAACCCATCCCTGCACTGGTGTCACTGGTGCTGCCCCACAAGTGGATTTGCTGCCTGAAAAGCACATTCCCAACTCCGAACTGCACCTTCCACCAGGGGCTGGCACCCAGAATAGGAATCTGTTGAGTCTGGTGGAAAATGTGAGCCAGTTCTGGAACCTGAGTGAAATCAGCATCTCCTGATGGCCACGATTTATCCCCCACCAGCTCCCATTGCAATGTGGTTTCAAGGATTTTTCCAGCAAATATCCAAAAGTATGGCCTTCAAGAAGAATTTTTCATCATCACTTGGTTCTTCCAAGGGATGATGAGAATGAGACTCCAGATTATGGTTCCTAAAACAGCAATAAAACAAGGAAAACAAACAGGACCTGCTACCTGGCCCTGGTTAATGAAGATAAATCCCACCTCTTCCCACACGTGTTAATTAACAGCTGCTTCGCACGCTCCTAACAAATGGCATCAATTAAAAATGCAAACAAATTGCAATAAATGCACAGCATTCAAGGCTGGGAGAGGTCAACCCTTCCAAAGAGGAATAAATCATCTCTGTGTGGCAGTAAGTGAACAATTAATTCACTGCTTGACCTCCTACATTCAAACACTGAGAATTCCTCCTCCTCCTCCTCCTCGTGAAGAGGATGATTGTTGTTGGTGAAGGCCACACTTGAGGGCTCAGAGGAAGGTGAGTGGATGGGAAGCTTCTCTTGCAAGGAATAAAAGGGATATTGTTGGAAAAACAACATTTGCAAGGTCGGTTGTTTGGAGCGGTCATTGCAGGCACAGCACCAGAAATGCAGCCTGAAAATCAGCAATGGAACTGAAAATAGCAATGCAGCCTCAAAATCAGCAATGCAGCCTGAAAATGGAGCCTGAAAATCAGCAATGCAGCCTGAAAATGGAGCCTGAAAATCAGTGATGCAGCCTGAAAATCAGCAGTGGAGCCTGAAAATGCAGCCTGAAAATCAGCAATGATGCAACCTGAAAATCAGCAATGGAACTGAAAATCAGCAATGCAGCCTGAAAATGCAGCCTGAAAATCAGCAATGGAGCCTCAAAATCAGCAATGCAGCCTGAAAATGGAGCCTGAAAATCAGTAATGATGCAGCCTGAAAACGCAGCCTGAAAATCAGCAACGCAACCTGAAAACCAGCAGTGCAGCCTGAAAATCAGCAATGCAGCCTCAAAATCAGCAATGGACCCTGAAAAACAGCAATGGAGCCTGAAAATGCAACCTGAAAATGAGCAATGCAGCCTGAAAATCAGCAATGCTGCAGCCTGAAAATGCAGCCTGAAGATCAGCAATGCAACCTGAAAATGCAGCCTGAAAATCAGCAATGCAGCCTCAAAATCAACAACGGAGCCTGAAAAACAGCAATGGAGCCTGAAAATGCAGCCTGAAACTCAGCAATGGAGCCTGAAAATCAGCAATGCAGCCTGAAATCAGCAGTGCAGCATGAAAATCAGCAATGGAACTGAAAATCAGCAATGGACCCTGAAAATCAGCAATGGACCCTGAAAATCATCAACGATGCAGCCTGAAAATCAGCAATGCAACCTGAAAATGCAGTGCAACCTGAAAATCAGCAATGGAACTGAAAATCAACAATGGGGCCCGAAATGCAGCCTGAAAATCAGCAATGCAGGCAAAATATCAGAGCCATTTCCTTTCTGTGGCAGCTGCTGCACAGGCAGCACGTCCTGAGCCACTCTGAAGATCCTTTATGAGGTTTTTAATTTCCCAGGAATGTCCCAGGACACCCCCCCCCACCCCAGGAACTCACCGTGCCTGCTGATGAATCGGATGCAGCTCTCCACCACCAGGGGAATGGCTTGGGAGGAATCCTGCCCAGGGAGGGATGCAGAGTGAAGAGAAAATAAATAAATAAATAAATAAAAAATTAAAAAAGGTTTGACTCTGCACACCAAGATCACAACCTGCTCTCTTGCTTTATTCCAAAAGATTGTGTGAGCTGGAATTCCCGGCCACACTTTAACCTTACAGTATCTACAAGAGATATTTTGGGTCCTCCCCATCTCAAAGAAACACATTCTGGGTACCAAAAAGCAACAGAATATCCCCAAGGCCAGGGACACAAAGCCTGGCTTTGTAAGTCTTTGCTACAGGAAGGCACAACAAGGGAGCAGTTCGAGGTTCTGCAGGGGGATTCCAGGGAAAAGAAAGGGAATGGGGACAAAGAAACAACAGCATGGATCCCATAACCCAGGACTGTCCAAACAGCTCGAGGCTGCTTGGGATTTTTGGTTCCAGGTCTGCCAAAACACAGAGGAAAAGCAATTTTCAATTCTGTCGTGGAAGATGAATGAGGGTTTGGATGCAGGTTTGAGGGATTCCTCAGACAAGGCTGGAAAGGTCCATGGAAGGCAGGGAGGGAAGGATAAAAGTTTGTTTTGCAGCACTCCTCCTTCTCTTGCCAGGCCACATCCCCGCCTCGTTAGTGAGGGAAATGTTAATGAGGGAAATGTTAATTACCTGCTTCCTCACGGTGGAGCTGCGCCTGCCGCTGGTCCAGGGGTGCAGGAGGGAAAAAGAGAACAGAAGAGAACAGTCAGGATAATCCTCCAGCTCATCCCTCCAGAACTCCCAACCACATTTTGGAGCAGGGAAGGAGCCAAATATCCCAGTCAATCACAACAGCAGAGCCTCACTCGATTGATGGAACTCCAGGAAGATTTTAAGTGACTTTAAATCACTCCAAAACCTGCACGAGGCCCAGGGGAGCCCTGACAGAAGATTCCCCCTGACGTTTGAATTCTGATCAGATGGAATTCTGCGATCCAGGACTGGCTGGAGATGGAGTTGGATAGAAAAGGCACAGGGCAGAGCAGGTGGGAGCAGCCTGGTTCTCCCCCCGCGCTGTTCACAGCTGCCACTGCGGAGTCTTTATCACAGTTTTGATAAGATTTCAAATAAATAAATAACACAAAACCCCCTGGAACACCAGCCAGGCTAAGCCTTGGCTGTCTGCTCTCGTTTGCTGATGCTGGTGGACATTAATGGCAGAAAAATAGGAAAAAAAGCCCTGCTCTGCCACGGTTTCCCCCTCAAAATTTATTACTGGGGTTTAAAATTCCTTTAGTTTCTTGTAAAAATGAAGCAAGGCAGATAATAGCAGAGAAACCCTAATGCATCCTTGCAGCCAATTCCCTGCCAGGGCAGATGGCTGCTGAATTATAAATAAGGGGATTAGAAGTGTGATTTTTAAAAAGCCTGTACAATGTGTTAATTTGGGGGAAATTCCTTTTGTAAAAAAAAAAAAAAAAAATCAAATACGCTCAATGAAAAATAAAAAAATAAAAAAAAATCCAATTCCACGGGCTGTCACAGACAATGAGGTGGCTTTTAAACTCTTAGGGGGCATGATGCTTTGATATTTAAAATTGTTTCATGATGAATAATATTTTATTATTACAGATGTCAGGGTCTAATTAGGGCCTGTCAGTTTTGCTTTGCTGTGAGGAATGGGAGCAGCAGCAGAGATTCCACACTGGGGGTAATCACCTTCCTTTTGTTAACGAGGCAGGGTGAGCACAGCCCCTGCCCCAGCTCCTGGTGCCCCCTGGATCCATCCATTTGGAGATGGGGATTTGGTTTGTTTTATAAAAGTCCCACCAGAAGTTTGGATTGGTCCTAATTCTAAATGAAATGTTTATTCTCCATGCCCTCTGTCCTGCTGGAATCCAGGCACAGCAGAGCAGCACCGGGATCAAGGATTTCCCAATTTATGACCCTCAACCCTGTGGATAAAGCCCTGCACAGTCCCTGGGCCCACCTCTCTCCCAGGACCAGGGATTTGATCATAAAAACCTAAATTTGGAGAATATTCTCTGGGTGACAGCACCAAGTTAAGGAATTTCTCTCACTTTCCCATCCAGCTGCTGACCTGCACTGAATCCACCAGGGCAAGAAAAAGAATTGGTTTATATTAATGAAATTTATAATAAATTTATAATAAATTTATAATAAATTTATAATAAATTTATAATAAATTTATAATAAATTTAATTAAATTTATTAAATCCTTGCCCCATCCCTGGGGGTGTTCCAGGCCAGGCTGGATGGGATTTGGAGCAGCCTGGGACAGAGGGAGGTGTCCCTGTCCTTGTCAGGGGTTGCACTGGTTGAGCTTTCATGTCCCTTCCCACCCAAACCACTCCATGATTCCATTCTGTGACTCCAAACCAGTGTATTTTTCTAACAGACACAGATCCTGGGCTGGGAACTGATCTGGAATGACCAATTTGCATCAGATTTTCCTTAAAACCCACAATTCCCTGAGCCACACCTACCTGGCCAGGGCGCAGTCCGTCCGCTGACCTGGGGAGGACACAAAGAAATCCAGCATGAGGGAGGGAGGAATGGGAAAAAGCTTTCAGAAATGCTTTCAGTGCCTCTGTACAGGGAATTATGGAAGGAGAGGAGAGGAGAGGAGAGGAGAGGAGAGGAGAGGAGAGGAGAGGAGAGGAGAGGAGAGGAGAAAGGAGAGAGGAGAGAGGAGAGAGGAGAGAGGAGAGAGGAGAGAGGAGAGAGGAGAGAGGAGAGAGGAGAGAGGAGAGAGGAGAGAGGAGAGAGGAGAGAGAGGAGAGGAGGAAGGGGCAGCTCCAAGGACAGCACCAAACCCATCCCTGCCAGCCCCAGCTCCACCAAATCCAACCAGGAACCAGTTCAGGACTCCTGTCTCTGGGAATTGCTGTTTTTAAATAAAAAATCACCTCCCTGAGCATTCTGATTGCCGACTTCTGCCAAAAAACTGGGCTTGTCAGTCCCTCCCTCCCTCCCTCCTCCCAGGAGAGATGGTGCGGCGAGAGATTCTCCTCCACCAAGCCCCTGAGGAAGAGTGCAAACATTCCCAGATTTGTCAGCCCACAGCCTGAACGTGCTGGCACCGGGGCTATTCTGAGAGCCAGACGAGTTCCGTGCTGTTTTCCACAAACATTTCCATAAAAACTTGTGCTCAGTTTTCAAGGAAGCAGCAGCCAAGCTCGGGACTTGCTAATGCAGCATCACCTAAAACATCACAACACAAGAGGCAGAAAAAAGGGAGGATGTGCTGGTGGGGAGTGGGACAGACCCATTTTTTGGTGAAGAAGCCACACTGATTCCCATCACCTTCCCTCCAGATGTTTTCCTGCTCCCGGGGAAGTGCAAGGAGGAGTGAGGGAAGCAGTTAATTGCTGATGGCTGACAATTAGCTGAGCACATCTTGATAGCCACTTTTGCTCTCGCCACGTAAAAAGCCAAAACAGTGCATAATTTCCATGAAAATGTTATTCTGCAGCAGAATTTCCAGCCATCTGTCCCCGTTTCCTTCATCATGGAATATTCATACAGAGAAATTACACAGCACCAAGGGGCTCCTGCATTAGGGTGACAAATGGGGACAGGAGGCAGGGACATCATTAGTGGCACAGAGGAGGAATCGCTGCTGCTTTTATTGCTGGGACTTGTCATCTTCAGATTAAGGCAATTTGCACCACGGCTAAAAAATGTCACCTGAGGATGGGGCAGGGAGGAGAATAAAAAATAAAAACCCTCCTGAACTTCCCAGGTGCTGAAGACTCACAGCTGGAGGCACATTTTCCTCTAAAGCTCCTAACTGTGCTCCAGGGATGTGTGAAGGGGGTTTTATTTCCCAATTAAGTGACATTTTATGGATAAATCCAGGCACAGGCCCCAGTCTGTACCATTAACCTGCTCCTGTGGGTTGGGAAATGGGATGTTCCTCCCTTTCCCAGCTCCCTTTGATCTCCCAGATGACAGGAGGAGTTTTTTTGGACACTCCCTGGGTGCCTTCACAGGGCCACTAAGAAAGCTCTGCTTTGCAAAAAGCAAGTGAAGAAAACAGAAGCAGCTTTTAAATCCACACAGAAATACAGAAATCACTTTTGATTTCCTCTCCTTTCCCCCTCTACCACAGCTTGAGCCGGGTTCAGGGGGCAGGCAGGTTAAGAGCAAAAAGGTCTTGGAATGCAGAGGTCAGCTGTGACCCAGGAATGTGATCAGTCACAGTGACAGTCACTCCCAGATATTTAGAGGCACAAGAAAAATGCCCTGAAGCCACAAAACTTTGGCTTCAGCCACCCTTTCTTACAGGACAGTGAAGAGATGAGCAACTTCACCCAATCCAACCCAAACTGAGCCACATCCTCCCCTCAGCTGGGGCCTGATAAACACAAAACTCTAAATTACTGCAGCAAGGAGTGTTTCAGTTTGACAGAGCATCCTCAAACTGAAAGCAAAGCACTTCAAAGCCCTCGTGCTGGCTGAGTTTTCATCCAGCAGATTTGAGCCCAGCTCAGGCCCAGCCCAGGATGGAGCTGAGCCATTCTTTGACCTGACATTTAGACTGCTCAAACCTTCTCCTCTGCAAATCCGAGGCAGGCAGGTTTCCATGGGAACTTGGATGCATAGTTGAAGTGGTTTTGGCCAAAAAGATTTGCCCATACCACGAAGGGAAAGAAATCTGCCTTTGTTCTGACTCTACCAGCAAATGAATATTCAGTTCTGGCTGCTGCCCCCTGACTGATGCCCTCTGGACAGGCAACATGTTTCACATGCTCTGAAATTTGTTTGTTCTTCTCCTGATGAAAGCCTGGGCTCCCAAACCATTGGTTTGGTCTGGGCTGAACCCACAGAGGTGAGGAGCAGCTAAACTTCACAAAAATGAAAGCCCAGCCCATCAAAAATTCTGAATTCTTCAGTAAATCACCCAGCAAGGGAGCAGTTCGAGGTTCAACAGGGGGATTCCAGGGAAAATAAAGGGAATGGGGACAAAGAAACAACAGCATGGATCCCATAACCCAGGACTGTCCAAACAGCTCGAGGCTGCTTGGGATTTTTGGTTCCAGGTCTGTCAAAACACAGAGGAAAAGCAATTCTCAATTCTGTCGTGGAAGATGAATGAGGGTTTGGATGCAGGTTTGAGGGATTCCTCAGACAAGGCTGGAAAGGTCCATGGAAGAGCTTTCCAAGATCATGAAGTGATAAGCAGAGTGGGTGTGATGAAGAGGAGGATGAAGGAGGAGGCAGCACTCGAATCAGTGCTGCCCATTAGAGCCTCATTGAGCATTTTGGAGTTCACCATTCATCAAGCAGATCAAGAGGAATCAATTCATGAAACACCAGCGTGGCCACCGTGCATCACTAATCCAGGGCTGCATCCTCAGCTGAGCGAGTCAATAAATGCAATAAATAATAAAATAATAATAAAAAATAATAAATCTCAGCCTGGCTGAGGGAGAGCTGTGCTGGGCACCAGACTCACTTTCTCCCAGGGTCTTCTGGAGGAGGTCGTGCTTGGCCTGCAGCTTCGTGATCAGGTTCCTGCCTTCCAGGTACTCCTTCATTTTCTGTAGAGGCGGCAAAAAACAGGATGGTGAGTGCACAATTCATCTCTGTGACTGAGTCCTGGGGGTTGCTGGATTGTGAACAAGAGGGCAGAGTGACACTGAATTTACAGTGAGAGTGACACTGAATTTACAGTGAGAGTGACACTGAATTTACAGAGTGACACTGAATTTAGAGTTGCAGAGACACTGAATTTACAGAGGGACACTGATTTAGAGTGACACTGAATTTAGAGTGACACTGAATTTGCAGAGGGACACTGAATTTACAGTTAAGAGTGACACTGAGTTTACAGAGTGACACTGAATTTAGAGTTGCAGAGACACTCAATTTACAGCTGCAGTGTGACACTGAATTTACAGTGAGAGTGACACTGAATTTACAGAGGGACACTGATTTAGAGTGACACTGAATTTAGAGTGACACTGAATTTGCAGAGTGACACTGATTTAGAGTGACACTGAATTTAGAGTGACACTGAATTTACAGAGGGACACTGATTTAGAGTGACACTGAATTTAGAGTGACACTGAATTTGCAGAGTGACACTGAATTTACAGTGACACTGAATTTAGAGTGACACTGAATTTAGAGTGACACTGAATTTAGAGTGACACTGAATTTGCAGAGTGACACTGAATTTACAGTGACACTGATTTAGAGTGACACTGAATTTACAGAGTGACACTGATTTAGAGTGACACTGAATTTAGAGTGACACTGAATTTGCAGAGTGACACTGAATTTACAGTGACACTGAATTTGCAGTCACAGAATGACACCAAAATTCAGTCACAGAATAACACTGAAATTCGTGGTTAAAGCATGGACTAAGCCCTGGCTGATGCATCTGGGCAAGTCTAAAGTTAAGTCCACCCATATTTTGAGCCCAACCAAGCTCAGATCAACAACCTTGGAGCCTTTTCCAACCCTGACAATTCTGTAATTCTGTGAATTCTCCATCTGAGGGCAATTTCCACTGCTCCACTGTGGGATCAGCTGAATGTCTGGCATCTCTGGAGCCATCAGAGGAGCTGTCACCCATCCCTGAGCAGGCAGGGCTCAATGAACAATCTGTTTGAACCAACTAAAAGGCTGCTACTGTGCTTATTCTCTCACTTAACCTCCCTCACCCCACTTTACTTGTCAAACCCTGCGCTGGATGATGCACAGGGGGCACGGGACAAAACAAATAAAGATATTATTGAAGTTCACATTGACTCTGGTGCTGGAATATTGGGCAGCCACGCAGGCGTTGTTCCCACTGCTCCCTGATTTTTCACAGCTCTGCAAATGCTGGGTTTGTTGGTTTTTTTTTCTCTGCAGCTCTTTCATCTCTTATCTTGCAGTTCAGAGCAGTTTTATTTATGTGTGAAATGCTCTGCTGTGCAGGGGCTGTCCACGTTATAAATGGGATACTCAGAAACACCAGCTCTGCAGATATCACAGAGCACTCCTTGCAATCAGGAGAGATCTTAGAAATTCAGGATGAGCACAGGGAGAGGGCTCTCAGCTGATAATGAAATGTTCTTGTTATAATCAAATCCTCCAATGGTCTGGGTGGCAAGGGCCCTCAAAGCTCATCCAGCTCCATGGGCAGGGACATTTTTCCCTATCCCAGCCTGGCCTTGGACACTCCCAGCTTTCCCCAATTCATTGCACTTCCTTCCAGCCCTGACCTGCACAATAAAACTGCAAATCCTTGAGGTGAAAATTGGTGTTTTTAACAACAGGAGAGCCTGGACCCTTCCTGGCCTTTGGAGCAGCCTCAGGAGGGTGGGAGGGAAGGAAGGAGTTTTGGAAGAAGGGGAAGGGGAAGGGGAAGGGGAAGCCGGGAAGGACGGAAGGAAAGGGCAAGGGAAGGGGAAGGGAAAGGGAAGGGGAAGGCGGAAGGGGAAGGGGGAAGGGGAAGGGGAAGGGGAAGGGGAAGGGGAAGGGAAGGGAAGGAAAGGAAAGGAAAGGAAAGGAAAGGAAAGGAAAGGAAAGGAAAGGAAAGGAAAGGAAAATATATATCCACACACTGAGAGTGAGGGAAAACCTTCCAGGAACTCAGGAAGCTTCCCCCCCTGAGGGCTCCCCAGGCCTGGTGTGCACTGACACAACAAACAAAAATGGCTTTAATTAACTGCCAAAAGCCTGTGTTTTATGTCCCCCTCGCTTGACAACATTGAAAGAAACATTTCACAAGAATTAAGTCCCTTTGGAAAGTTGCAGCATTTCCTGCTTCCTTTATTAATATTTCAAATTCTTGTTGTTGTTGTTTTGGAAGAAAACAGGAAGCGCCATCACCGCTATGAAAAATTAATCACATTTTTGGGGGGAATTTCCCTGTAGAATGTGTTTGTTGAGCCATAATTATATATTTTGCTCAATCAGTTAAAATTTTTGTAGAAGAAAACTTGATGAGTATACACAAAAATAACCAGAGACTCTGAAGTGGGGGGAGTTGAGGATAAATCTGGTTCAGGGGGGTCTCAGGGTCACCCTCAGGTGAAGGGACAGGAGGGTTGGAAGGCTCAGCTGCAAACAGAAGCCTGAAGATCAGCAGATCAACTTGTCTCGGCAGAGTTAAGCTCCCCTTTGAAGCAGATCTAAACACTTAAGCCCAGCCTAAGGTGGCTGCAGGCAGGGCAGGGCAGAGGCACTCGCTGGGACTTGCAAGGCTCTGGTTTCGAGGCCATTAAAAAGCTTCAACAGGTACCAGGGGTTGCTTTAAAGGAGAAAAAGACGTTCCCATCCACTGCAGAATCTCATTTTTGTTTTTTAGTATTTCCTCATGCCTCACATTCTGTTCCCAGCCTGTTGCAAGGATGCTGATGTTAAAAAAAAATTAATTTCAAAATAAAGCTTCAGGCTTTTCTCAGTGAATTACAAAGATCCATTAGCCCGGGATTTTCAGTGTAATAAAAACAGTCAAAGGGAAAAAATAAACAAAAATCAAACTACAGGAGAAGTCCTGAGGATTCCATTTGGGGCAGAGCACAGCTGGGGTGGGGCTGAGTGCAACCACAACAAAGCAGCAGAAATGTCCCTGTGCCACCTCATCTGTGACAATTCAGGGGTGAGGATCAGCTGGGAGCCAGAGCCAGCAGCATTTGCACCCCCAAACCCACACAAATTGGGCACCTCTGAGCCCAGGGCCCTGCAGGAGCTCCCCAGTCAGAACCAGTGGGATGCACAATCCCAACCAGGCCGTGCCTTCCTGCCTGCTCAGGGGAGAAAGGAGAAACATTTCTGCCACTGCTCCACGTCCTGGTCTGACTCCAGCCAGGAAAACTCAGTGATTCTCCTCCCTCTCTCCACTCTGCAAGGGGAATTCCAAAGCAGGCACTCGACTGAAGGATGGGGGAACTGGATCCACTTCCCATGGGATCAGCACCACAGTGGGGAAAGAGGATCCATTTCCCATGGGATCAGCACCACAGTGGGGGAACTGAATCCATTTCCCATGGGATCAGCACCACAATGGGGGAATTGGATCCATTTCCCATGGGATCAGCACCACAATGGGGGAATTGGATCCACTTCCCATGGGATCAGCACCACAGTGGGGGAACTGAATCCATTTCCCATGGGATCAGCATCATGATGGAGGAACTGGATCCATTTCCCATGGGATCAGCACCACCAGGATCCCCCAGCTGCAGGACCCAGGAGCAGGAAGATTTTATCCCACATTTTTTATCCCACATTTCCCCACATTTTAAGGCCTTGGCAGAAACAAACCCCCATCAATCCTAAAGCACTTCCCACAAGGAGCATTGCTCTGACTCCTCCTCTTTCCACAGCTAAAAAAAAATAACATTTTGGCTCAAAACTAAAATCATGCCGGTTTAGAGGCGAAAGACTGAAACCATTGCCCCCCTTCCCACTGCCCAGATGGGGCTGGGTGCCAGCTGTGCCCTGGGGAAGCTGTGCCAGCATCCCTGGCCAGGGAGGCAGGGCTGTAGCCATGGCAGCAGCAGCACATCCCTGGATTTTGGCTGCTGCTCCCCTGCCTCAGCCACCTGCGGCAGCTTAGGGCTGAGCCCACCCTTCCCTGAGTTTAAATAACCCCAAGTACAAATCTCCCTTCAAAGCCCAACGAGAGATCCATCAGCACTGGGATGTGCTTTCAGTGGAAATACAGATTATTCCAGCCAGGAGATTCTCCAGGGAGTATCCTCCCATTAAATTCCCATCACTGTATTTACCCAAGAGCTCTGCCTAGGCAAATTCCTAGGAAATTCCAGCACGTGGAATTTCCTCCTGGAGTCACATTAATATGGAATGTTCTCAGGAATCAGCATTTTCCTTGCAGTTCCTATCCCCAGCACTCAGCACATCACGAGGTGAAAGGGATTTAAATCTCAATTCTGCACTGCACTTTGGTTTTTTATCCCCTGCACAAAGCTCTGCCCTCAAGGCTCATTAATCCCCATCTGAGGGTTTTCTGAGACACTGCAGAAGCTGCTCCTCGGAGATCCAGAGCTGGAAATCCTTCTCAGGGCTATTTATAAGCCCGGTCAATAGCAGATCAATGCAGCATCTGATCAGGCTGCTTAAAGAGGGGCTCTCTCTAACACCACACCAACAACATCAAACAGACAAAAATCCCCTCCAAATGGAGCCCTGGATTCCTCCTTCTCCTGTCTGAACTCAAAATAGCTCTCTCTAGAGAGGGAATGCTTAGAGTTCAATTAAAAATCACTTTTCTCGTTCCATAACCCTGGGCAGGGTGGTCAATCCCTTCTTAATTGAAGCAGTTTCTCCACCCACTTCTCCCAATAGCCAGATTCACCTTCAGCGAAGGATTTTGGATTTTTCTAAGTCAAGGCCTAATGACCCATCCTGCCAAGTGAGTGCCATTTGCACTGAAAATTCAGATTTTTAATAAGCAACACCATTCTGGGAAGAAGAAGGTGAAGGATTTTTATATCTGGCAAAAGATGCCCAAAGGAATGACAAATTAGCCAGGGTAAGATCCATGATTTCCATCTGCTACTCTGAAATATTTTGAGATTGGAAACAAATTCAACAGTTTAACATAAATCTGATGGAGGAAAAAGACCCAGTCTGGCATGAAATTCAATATCAGAAAGCTCTTAGCATCTTGTAAAAAGCACTGACTCAATGAAAAGCTTATGCAGGCTGAAATTGTAAGATGATAACAACAAAAAATGAAAGAGCTGAGCATTCTCTTAGTTTACACCAGTTGAAATTTGATGTTTACAAGCTATTCAGTTCTTTCTCAGAAAATTCCTTTCCAGATGCAGAAGGAATTAAATTTGACACAATTTACCCACAGACTACATTTGAATCAACAGAGATATCCCAAAACATTTGCAGAGAATTGAGAGCACACGTTTTTAAATCCCAGCTTCCTCTGCTTGCCCAAAATCAGTGAGGGAAACGATTTTTGCACGACAAGAGCATCACTTTGCACTCTGTTGTGAGGATAATTCTGAACAGATCACACAGAAAATTACTGAATCATGGAATGGGTTGGGAAGGACCCTAAAGATCATCCAGGGGATGGCAGGGACACCTCCCACTGTCCCAGGTGGCTCCAAGCCCCATCCAACCTGACCTTGGACACTTCCATGGATGGGACCTCACTACCCTCAGAGGGGAGAATTTCCCAAAAGAGATTAAAAACCTCCTAAATCCCTAAGAACCAGCCCCTTACTGTGAAGTAGAACTGCTCAGTCTCCTGCTGGTTTGCCCTCCTCTTGGCGATGCTGGGTTTGCTCATGAACGTCTCCGACACCGTGGATTTCACGGACTCCATGGAGTTGCTGTACTGGAAGCAGTCAGAGACATCAAAGTCCTCGATGGTGACAATGTCCTGGATCGTCTGCAGCGTGGCCTCCATCGTCTTCTTAACCTGCCCAGCAAGGAGGAGAGGACTCAAAACCTGCAGCTTTCATGTTGTAAGTAAACAAGAGGTAGTGAAGTCCCCCGGAGCACTTTAGTAATAAACAGATATTACTGGTTTCACACCCTGTGTGCTGTAATTAATTCTGGCTCATTAACAGCACAGCCCATGCAGGCACAGAGCTGGCAGCACCCTGAACCTGCCAGGACTCCGTGCCAGGAGCTGTGATCTCACGGGCTGGGATCAGGAGGAGATGGAGAGAAATTGAAGCTCAAAGCAAAGAGAGCTGGAACAAAGCTGCTCTGATTGTCTTCTGCAACTGCATCCACTGGGCATCAAATGTTCATTACAAACACTCTGCTGCACTGTGGGCTTTTACTGGAGGCCAGAATCAACTTTCTGGACATAAAAGGAGCAGTAAATTTTGCTCCAAAGTTCCTGAACACAGAGGTGCAGAGATCAGATCCCATTCCTGTCATCTTCTTCTCATCCTGGATGGCCAATTAAACAAAAATCACCTGAACTCAGGTTATGCAAATTCACTGCAAAACATTAAATTCCTCCTTTTCTCTTTGCTATCCAAATTCAACTCTGGCAACACAGCCAGTCCTATCAAGTTAAGGGTGGGAAGAGAGATTTGGGGAGGTATTTTAAAGGATTCTCTCCACACACCCAATTTCCCTGTGAGATCACACAACAATTAATGCACGAGATGCTTCGGCCTTGAATTTTACCAGAAATATTAATAAAAAAGGATCACAGCAACCAGATTCTTCTTCTGCAATCAGTCCCAAATAAGCCCTGGAAGTGGCTAAGAGGGGCTGCTGAATTTCAGTTATTAACTGACCTCTTCATTTTCAATCTTCAGCGTCGACAAGCGGGACTGCAGCTGCTGACACCTCTGCACCAACTCACTCTGCACTGGCTGCTGGGCACAGAGCTGGGACTCCTGCAACAGAACCAGCACAGCAGAGCATTGAAATCACTCATTTATTTATCAGACATAAACATTCTCCCAAGTGCTGAACTTTAAAACTTGGTAAACCTGGATTTCAACCGGAGGAGGAGGTTCTGCCAAACTGCAGTTCCCTCCCTGAGAGGACTGAACAGCAAGAGGTGATGGCAACAGCAAAGGAGAGCTGGAAAACATCAGTGATGGCAGCTTGTCGTGTGTTTTGGAAGTCTGGAGGTGCTGCATCCCAGGTATTTGGATAAATCACATCAAAAATTAGGAATGTGGTTCAGTGCTTCGGCCTGGCATGCTGGGGCAGGGGCACAAGGGGCTCAGCTGAAGCACCTGCACAGCAACAGGCACAGGTCACTCTTCAACAAATCCAGGGGAGTTGAAACAAAAAATCACAGGCTGGGGACCTGTCCCAGCTGCTCAGAATGACTCTGATTTCCCAGCATGAGGCAGCTTCTCTCTTTCGTTTTGTTCTTGGTTTTGTGAGGTTTTTTTTAAAAGCAAACACTGACCTCACTGCCTGAGGCTGTGTTTTTAGAGACAGAAATTGAAGCTGGGAGGTTTATCCCAGCCATGCACACACAGGATCACACATTCTGATTTAATCTGCTGTGTGCAGTGCTACGAGAGCACCAGCTGCATTTACCAACTCCCCTGGCCTTGGGAAGCAGCGAGATGAATGATTCAGTGAATGGGAGCTGCTCCTCAATGAAGCTCTGCAGGTAATTCCTTTTCCTCCCACGATTTTACAGCATCAGAAGCACAGAAAAAAATTCCAGGAAAGGTCATTTGCAGTCTGAGGGTTTCCCTTAAAACGGGAGAGACAAAGAAGAGCCTGGAGCAGAGGCTGTAATTCCCAGCCCAGAAGAGGCTGCCTGCAAGAGACCATCCTGCAGTCTGTGCTGGGGGATAATCCAGAAATCCAACAGCTGACCTAAATTGTCACATGTGCTCCCAATCCAGAACCAACTCCAGCTCTGGGACTGCCAACAGCTCCCAGCTGAGCATCCACATCCTGATAAAGCCATAGAAGAGAGGGATGTGCCCTGCCAAAGGTGAACACTGCTCTGACAGGCTCACGAGGAGGATGCAAAAAGCACCACTACAAAGCATTTGTGCTCTCAGGTGCTGATAAAAACCAGCATTTAGGTTTCTTACATTGGCCCTTCCCAGTTCAAAATCCAGAGGCTGCCTTGGGGATTAACCTGTGGGCTGAAGGAAAGTGATTCCTACTCACATTTAATATTAAACCTAATTAAGCATTTTCACCCCCAGTGAAGGGCCAGGATCAGGATCAGGATCAGGATCAGGATCAGGATCAGGCTGGATTTAAGAGCAGCACTTGCTCCTTTTCACAGAATCTTTGGGGTAACAGAACCCCTGGAGGTCAGCCAGCCTCGATGGCCAGAACAGCAAAATTCAGCAATCGCTGCTTCATCTCTGCATCATCTCCCACCCTGGAGGCTCCCAAAGGAGCCAAACACGGCCCTGGAGAGGCCAATGATCCGAAAGGAGGGAGCTGAGCAGGGACAGGAGCCAGTGACCATGACACAGAGTGACCATGACACAGAGTGACCATGACACACTGACCATCCCACAGTGACTCTGACACAAAGAGTGACCCTGACACACTGACCATGCCACAGTGACCCTACCACACACACTGACCATCCCACACAAGAGTGACCATGTCACACTGACCATCCCACACTGACCCTGCCACACACACTGACCATGCCACAGTGACCCTACCACACACACTGACCATCCCACACAAGAGTGACCATGTCACACTGACCATCCCACACTGACCCTGCCACACACACTGACCATGCCACACACACTGACCATCCCACACAGACCCTGCCACACACGCTGACCCTGCCACACACACTGACCATCCCACACACACTGACCATGCCATGCTGACCATGCCACCCACACTGACCATGTCCCCCATGTGTGGCTGGAACTCGAACTTCATGGGAGGGCAGAAGACGTTGTTGTACATCTCCATGAGCCTCTGCTTGTCACTGTTAGCATCCAGGTTCTCCACGGCGTTCTCGATGGCGTCCAGCCCCTCGTGCTTGGACTGCTCCAGGTTCAGCTCTGCCGACAGGAACGTCCTCAGGGCCCTGTTGAGGCTGGCGTGGTAGCCCAGGTCACAGCACTGCTGGAAAAACACACACAGCTCCACATGAATAAAGGTGTTAGGGCAGGGTGGCACAGAGCACCCAGGCAGAGCAGCTTCATTGCAAGAACCAGGCCTTTCAGGCCTTTATCAGTTACACAACAAACACAAGCCAACCAACCACAATGTGAGCATGCAATGGTTCTGTAACTTGTTTCTCTACCTCTAATTCAGCTGAATCACCTTTCCAGAGTCCTCTTCTGCCACACACAACTCCACTTGAGTGAAGGAGTCAAAGCAGAGCCACGCAGAGCACCCAGGCAGAGCTGCTTCATTGCCAAAACCAGGCCTTTTTAAACAGTCAGGCCTTTATCAGTTGCACAGCTTTAAATCATAACAAACACAACCCAACCAACCACAATGTGAGCACAAAATGGTTCTTTAACTTGTTTTTCTACCTCTAATTCAGCTGAATCACCTTCCCAGAGTCCCTTTTCTGCTTAGCCAAGTTTTAGAGAGCCTTGATTTTGATTTTACAGGGGTAACAAGACCCTTACTTTGTAAGGTTTTACCTCCAGACAACATCAAGGGGATTTGGAAACTCTGGAATGGGAATTTGGACGTTTCCAAAGGCAGGAAAATGAGGAACAAGTTGAATTAATGGGGAATGTATAAATGGGGAACGAGTTGTGGGTATTTTGTCCCCTGCTGGGTGGCAGGGAGGTCCCACATCTCTCACTGACTGCACAGAGCACCTCCACCTGTAACCCCACAGACATTGTGCCACCAGGTTGTAATTAATTACCAAGCTTAAACTATTGTAGCAGCTTGTGGAGTTTCCTTGGAGTTTTAGAGACTCTTTTTTTGGAGTACTTGAGATTCATTTCATTCAAAAATGAAGTGGTGAAGTTCAACAGCAGGGCAGTGGGTTTTTCTAAATTCTAAATTCTAAATTCTAAATTCTAAATTCTAAATTCTAAATTCTAAATTCTAAATTCTAAATTCTAAATTCTAAATTCTAACCTGACTTTTAGGGGTTTTGTTCCTATGAACACACTCCAAAATCTTTAAATACCATCATTCAAAGGAAGAGGAAAGCACTGAAGTGCTGTTGGAGTGACAAGACACAGGATTTGGATCATCTATAGAGACAAATCTGCACCCAAATAATTCCACAATTCCAGCAAACTGCTCCACTCAGAGCACTTCAGGGAGGAGGAGCACGACCTGGACATGAGAACAGAGTCATCCAAAACCCAGCAGCCACCAGTGGGGATGATTTCACTGCTGGGGTGAAACACAAGAGCAAAAAAAAAACGAAACTTTGAAGCAAGAAGTGGTTATGGTCAAGAATTTCCTGGCCAGGGCTGACACTGGGGTGATGTCACTGGGACACAATCGAGCAGCTTCAGTTCCACCACAGCTGCACTGCCAAGTTTTCATGTTTGAGAAGGGGGGGGAAAAAAGGAGCTTTTCATGAGCCTGGATTTTTTTTCAGCCATCTAATAAAGAGAGCAAGAAGGAGCCCACCTTCTTGGAATTGCAAGCGAGATGACATCCATGAGGAGAATATCCAAAAAAAGGAGAGAAAGAGCCCATCTGCCTGATTGCTGGGCTGCTCTGTAAGCAAAATTCACACCAAAACTCCTCCTCCAACATCATTTGGGTCTCATCACTGTCATTGTTTGCAAACGCAGAGGGGAAAAAAGGGGGGGGGGAACAGAAAAAGGAGGGGTGGGGGGAGAGGGGAGAGAAACTGCTGGACCATTCCCTGCTCCCACAGAATTCCAGAATTGCTGCTGGAGCCTGGCTCTTGTGCCAACAAGCTGTGGCAGGTGTGGAGCCTTGGAAAAAGAGCTGCAGTTGCTGGTTGGGCTGGAGGCAGAGAATTAAAGGATTTTATTTTACATTCAATCAGAAAAGAATAAAACCAGCCAATAAATAAAAAAAAACCAAACAAAAAGCAAAATAAAAGAGGCTTGATTGAGAATGTGCACGTGTGGAGGCAGCCTTGGATCAAAGGCACTCACAGCTCTGCTCACTCTGCAGGGCTGGTCCTGATCCATGCGGGAAAGATGGGACTGGGACAAGGACTGGGATCAGGATCAGCTCCTGCAGCCATGGGGAAAGATGGGATTGGGACAAGGATCAGGATCAGGATCAGCTCCTGCAGCCATGGGGAAAGATGGGACTGGGACAAGGATCAGGATCAGGATCAGCTCCTGCACCATGGGGGAAAGATGGGATTGGGACAGGGATCAGGATCAGGATCAGCTCCTGCAGCCATGGGGAAAAATGGGATTGGGACAAGGATCAGGATCAGGATCAGCTCCTGCAGCCATGGGGAAAGATGGGATTGGGACAAGGACTGGGATCAGGATCAGCTCATGCAGCATGGGGGAAAGATGGGATTGGGACAGGGATCAGGATCAGGATCAGCTCCTGCAGCCATGGGGGAAGATGGGACTGGGACAAGGATCAGGATCAGGATCAGCTCCTGCACCATGGGGGAAAGATGGGATTGGGACAGGGATCAGAATCAGGATCAGCTCCTGCAGCTGAGGGGAAAGATGGGATTTGGACAAGGATCAGGATCAGCTCCTGCAGCCATGGGGAAAGATGGAACTGGGACAAGGACTGGGATCAGGATCAGCTCATGCAGCATGGGGGAAAGATGGGACTGGGACAAGGATCAGGATCAGGATCAGCTCCTGCACCATGGGGGAAAGATGGGACTGGGACAAGGATTGGGATCAGCTTGGATTTAACAGCAGGACTCGCTCCTTTACACAGAATTTTTGGGGTTGCAAGGGACCTCTGGAGATCACCCAAGCCAAGGCAGAGTTGCCTGGAGGTGACACAGGTGGGTTTGGGGTGTCTGCAGAGGGACACTCCAGGACCTCCCTGGGCAGCTGTTCCAGGCTCTGCCACCCTCATGGACAGAGGTTCTTCCTCCTGGTGAGGTGGAGTTTCTTGTGTTGTAGTTTATTGCTCCTTGTCCTGTCACTGAACAGAGCCCGGCACCACCCTCACACCCTTTGGGGATGTTTGTATGGATCTTTGTGATGCTTGTATGGATTGATGGGATACTGGTATGGATTCTGGGATATTTGTATGGATTGATGGGATTTCCTCCAAACCTTCTCCTCTCCAGCCTGCCCAGCCCCAGTCCCTCCTCACAAGGGAGATGCTCCAGACCCCAAATCACCTTTGTGGGTTCTCTCCTTGTCATTCCTGAACTGCAGAGCCCAGAACTGAACACAATTCCTGCTGTGGGATAGGCAATTCTGCACCCTCCCAGTGTGACCAGTTTGCCCTCCCAGTGTCCCCAGAAAGGCACTGGGAGGACTGGGAAGCCAAAGGGAGTGAACGTGTCCCACCCCACCCCGCTCAGGCAGAACGTGTGGGCTCTTTGATATCAAAGCCACTGACACAAAACATTTCCCAGCCCAATCCTCCACTTTAAAGGGTTTTTTTTTCAAGTCCAGTGTTCCATGTTCATAAATGTCCCAGTCCTGCCAATCCCTTTCTGGGTTATATAAATGTTTGATGGAATCGTTCTCGAAGGAAATCAATTTTTTATAAGAATTTAATGATAACTCATTCAAATTCACTTCCCAACATGACAGCTGATTAACCCTTTGCCAGTTAGATTTCAAAAAGGCCTCAAAAACAGAAGATTTAAGAGGAAAAAGCCCTTTGTTCTAAAATGCAATTCAGGTTTTGAAGGGGAAGATGAGATCCTGGAGCAATACCTATTCCTAGAAGAGCAAAGGAAGCTCTGGGACTCACACACACATTTTTATCTTTTTTTTTTTTCCCCCCAATCCTGTCCTAGTGACCCTTTTATAAATATGAGTTAATGCAAACTTCCCCCATTACTGTAATATTTCATTAGCATCAAAGAGCTGCCTGAAAGTCCCCAAAGTCAGGAAATTCAAAACTACTGGGCTATGGCAGAAACAATTTATTGCTCTCAACCCTCAACAAAGAATTAACTCCCTGTTCTCCCTCCCTGAGAGAGAACACAACGAGCTGCATAAACATGACAAGTTTAATGCTGTTTGGCCTGACACAATCTCCTTGTAAGTAACTTTGAAGATTACTTTTATATTATATTTCAAAATTCAATACCACCCAATGATTAGATCGAGGGAAGGCATTACAGCCTGGCTTAAAAACCACATTTTTATTCGAGTCAGACGGCTCAGATAACCATCACTGCTTATAATTGTTAATTTTCAATCCTTCAGGATCAAAGGCGTTAATAAATCTATTTTCCCTGTGTCTTAACGACGAGATAACTGAACTCCATCTCCTGTGCTCCCAGACATTTCTCCATGAATTCAGAGCAGATAAAACCTTTATTTTGAGGATGATGAGAACTTGTAGAGCTAAACTGGATGCTCCAAGGGCAGGGACTCACCCAGAGCCACCAGGGCTCCTCTCTAGGAACAGAAAAACCCCTGGAATGCAGAAATTTGGATTCTTGTCCTGCACCACTGCCTGCCATGCCCCAGACACAGCTGGGGCTGCTCTCCCTGGGTAGCCCAGATTTGTCCTGTCTTGCTGAAAACCCCTCAGCTCTGTGCTCACAGATTGTTCTGGGCTTGTGAAACCCAAACTGACTCTTTGCTACCTGTGATGCATGAAAACACACCAAGAACAGACAACTGAACCAGGCAGCATTTGGGGGAAGACTTGAAAGACAGGGCTTTAGATGAGAAAAAAATTAAAACCATTAGATCAGGCTGATGCTGGTGAAATTAATCCCAACCTTGTAGATTTGATATAAACATAAACACAAAGTTCTCATCTGTGAAAAACCCAGGGCCACGCAGTTAAGGCTGAGCAAACTTTAACTCAAACAGGGCTCCTAAAAAGGCAGCAGGAATAAACACAGCAGAGCAGCAACCCTGCAAACCACAACGCTTGGAAATAACAGCATTTTTCAAGCCCACTCTCGGTGACAGCCCTGACCTCCAAAGGACAGGTTTAAATCAACACCTGGCACACAAGAGCACTCCAGGCAAGTTTATCATCAGCTGAATAAATGTATCCCACGGACTGCTGGTTATTCTAATAGCTGGGTAATTAATAGAGATCTGAGTGCTCTTTATTGCCTGTGTCTAGAGACTCTCGTGCTCATCGCTCCCTGCTCCTCCACGGCAGCTCCCTCCAGGCTCTGCAGCTTCCAGCAGGGATGGCCTTGGAAGGGGAGCAGGATCCAGCAGAGCCCCTGCCCCACACTCAGCATGTCCAGGGTGCTTCCATCCTTGGGAAAAAACCTCAAGGTTCCTGCCTGGCTTTGCTGAGATTCCAAAAATCAGAATTTCACAGTTTTTTTTACCAAAAGCAGAATTGCTGTCCCAGGAATGGTGGGGAGGTTGAAATCTGTTCTGGCAAGCAGGGAAAGGATCTGAGGGAAGGGCTGGAGCTGGGTCAGGGAGGGTTGGGATGGAGGTCAGGGAAAGGTTCTTTCCCCCCAGAGGGTGCTGGGGCACTGAGTAGGCTCCCCAGGGAATGGGCACTGCTCCAAACCTTCCAGAGCTCCAGGAGGGCTTGGACAGCACCCTCAGGCACAGGGTGGGATTTAGGGGTGTCTGTGCAAGGCCAGGGGTTGGACTGGATCATCCCTGTGGGTCCCTTCCAGCTCAGGATATTCCATAATTCAACAACTCTTCCAAAACCAGTTAAAAGCAGCTTTAGGAAACACCTCTGAACTCCCTCTGTTCTACCAAATTTCTTATGCTGTTCCTACAGTCAAAAAACTTTCAAACACTTCCTTTTCAAACATTCTTTGCAGTTAAAATCTCGTGGGTTTGCTTAAAATATGAAATGAAAATGTCAGGCAGCAGCATGGCACTGAAGCTGGGTTTCACTTCAACCGAGCAGCTCCTCCTTTTCTCTCTCAGGCCACCTGAGAACAGCTCCTGGCACAGCTCAATGACCAATTATGGGGCCACTGCCACCCCGAGCTGCCCAGGCCAGCCCTGCAGAGGTTCCCAGCTGTGCTGGGAAGGGGATGCTGAGGGAGGGAGGGAGGGAGGGAGGAAGGGCCGTGGGAGGTTCCCGAGCAGCAGCACTTACATCAATGAGATCGGACAGGTCATGGATGTAGTACTTGAACACCGAGGCGTTGGTGGCTTCCAGGGCCAGCAGATACTCATTCCTTGCTTTAATTGCCTTCAGCCTGTTCTCTGTGTACTTTGCTTGGCGCTGAAAGGCAACAAAATCCAGAATAAAGCGTTAGAAGAGGTGAGGAACACTCTGAGCAACACCAGAGAACGCTGAACAAATCCTCCTCTGCTCACACGGATTCTGCCCTTCTTAATTCCAGTTTTCCAAGACTTGAAATGCAGATTAATTAACCAGATGTGTTTAAGCACTGCTAAACTGGATTGAAGCCTTGAGACTGTGGGATGGGGAAGATGAAGGGAGGAATGGAGGGACAAGGTGGGTTTAGGAGGTTACGCCCAGCTCCAGCAGCAGAGAAGCCCATGGGTTGGTTGAGGGTTGCTACAGGCACCCCACCTTTTTCAAGGCCTTAACTTGGTCCTTCCAGAGCCTGAATCCATCCAAAAATAACTCTTTCCCTTCTACTGGCTTGAACCTCAGAGCTGAACTGCTTGAGTGACCAATTGCTGAGGCCACTGGTTCTGCTCTCAAAGCCAGTTTGGGACTGGGCTCCCCGGAGCACAAAAATAATCACATGAACCATGGATTCCAAGCAGCCAACCTGGATTTGGCTTTTTGTGCCATGCCTGCGATAACACAAACTGCACCTAAAGGAATCCTGCAGCTGGATTTGCCTTTCTTTCAGCTGAGTATTGAACAGAATCTGTACAAAAAATGAGATTTGGGTGCCTGGAAAAACACAAACTGTACCTAAACAAAACCCACAGCTGGATTTGCCTTTCCTTC
>JAVTVJ010005496.1:0-17622 GCA_034509425.1 Eopsaltria australis | reverse complement strand
AGTTCTAGCTGATGGCAGCTTGGGTCTGGGAAGGATCTTGATCCATGCGGCATTTCAGGTGGCGTCCGGTGTTGCCTTTTCCCCCAGCCTGGAAAAGAAACTCGAGATCATTTTAGCAAGGAGGTAATATAAAAGCGGATCTTTATTTTGAAGGTCTTCAGGAGCAGTTATGGAAAGGTGTCCATAAAAGCCCAGCCCCTCCAGGGGGGAGTACATATTTATAGCTTTTAGGAAATTAGCATAATTGATTAAGAGCACCAATAAGGAGAACAAGTGGCGATTCAATTCCCCCTCAGGTCCAGCCCCTTCCCTGGAGCCCCCCTCTCAGCACTGGCTGCACTCTGCTTATGAAAATGTACCTCAGAGTTGTTCTCGGCCTTGGTTCCCAGGAAGAACTGAGATAGGACAGGGCCTTGCAACCCCCTGGGGCTTGAAGCTCTGGAATTTGTTTTGTCTTTCTGCTTAGGGAAAGGCTATGGAAAGGTACTGGAAAAACTAGCTATTAATATAGTAGGCTACAGAGCCAGAAAAATATGTGCAGAGAGTACAGAGAACATATTAAAGAAAAAAGGCAGAAACCAAACGGCATTTCATTCCCCCCTTTTTTAGCATGACTAACACAAGACTCTGTCTTGTCTAGTCTCTTTATACTCTGCCACAACCATACCTCTGTTTTATACAACTGGCTATCCCACTAGTTGTTACACAGATGCTAATTATAACTACAGTTACTATGAACATTTCTTCTATCTAGGTTCAGTTTGGTAACCATGAAGTGAGTGTACTGAAGATATTCAAGGTTCAGTAAGCTCTTTTGAGAGGTACTTGGTGTAGAATTTGAGTTTGCTTTCAAATTTCAACCAAATTTCTAAAAAAATTTTTCATTCAGATTTGCATAAGAACAACAACTAGTGTTAATGATTTTGTGGCTAGTAGGAAATTAAGAGCTATTTTGTTTTGTCAACAGCCCTTTAATATGATTAAACATTACATTTGGAATCACAGCTCCATGGGCACAGCCATCTTTATCTTGCGCGCGCCAAAATCTTACCAGGGCCAGATCTCAACTTTGACAGTTTCCTTATGAGAGCTTTGGATTACATTTTGCCACTAGAGACATGCAATTTTAGACAAATTGAATCACGGTACCAACTGTACAGATAAGAGTACAAAGAACAGTTTAAATCATATCATCTCAATTTGTATCAGTCTCTGTTTTTCTGGCTGTCTATGGAGCAGACGTCTTCTTAACTCTGGAGCAGTGAATTCAAGGCTCTCTGCCAGCAGCTTTGGATTTGGTGAGGGTAGTCAGGACTTGGAATGACTCTTTTTACTTAGCTCGTAAGATTACTGTCCCTTCATTCAACATAGACTCAGTCTCTAGGCTTGAATAGTTTCTAGTCTTCCTTCCTTCTAGATTACTTTGCTCAGTTCTAGATCTTTCATTGATATAATCAGTCACTTTTGTGGTACATTGATGTAACACTTTTCTCATGGTTACCTGGTTCGTGGTTGTTCCTGCATAACCTGTCTTTTGTTTGCCATCTCGCATGAAGCTGCTCTCATCTGCATACAGCTCCCAGGCTGGCACATCTTTCAGGTCTGCTCTGCTGGAATAGGCTTCTTCCATGTTCTGCAAACAGTCAGACTTAAATACATTATCAGTTAGTGCTGGGAACAGACATACTAGGATTGACAGCAAACGTTTTCAGAATAACATTATCCAGTTTCAGTAGCATGGCATAGGGTCCATGTCTTCTATGTTCACAGAACAAACTTACAGGGGGTTGCATGCAACTGTTGGATGTATCAATTCTTGGCTGCTGGTTGGATGCAGCAATTTTCAGTTGCTGACTGCCCTAGTTCTCCAGTTTCAGGATTATTTTACATAATAGTAAAGAGTCCTTGGTCTTTTTTACTCACAAGGATACAGGAGAAGGTCTTTTACAAATTTAACTCAGTAAACCATTCTAAGATATTTGTTAACACAGGACTCTGCCTACTTATAGCATGGTTTAAGGGAGCCTAAAAACGGCTTCTTTTTCTTGGCTCGTAATATGATCCCTTGAGTGCTTACCAGACAGACAATAGCGCCGCTCCCCTCGCACGCGCCGGACGGGCGCGGCATGCGGGCACCCCCGCCCAGGGGCACCCCCGGCTCGCCCGCGCTCGGCCCGTGCTGCTGCTCACAGCGGCTCTCGGGTGTCCTTAAAACAAGCTCGTTACTGTGGAAAGTGCGATAGGCCCGTTCCTGCTCTTAGATCTCACACTCCCGGCCCGCTCTGGGCCGGTGCGGGCGGGGCCCAGGAGCAGCGAGTGAGCCGGGCCGTGGCCGCGCAGCGGCGGCCCCGCCTCCGCCAGAGCAGGGCCGAAGCAGCGCAGCGGCAGCCCCGGTCCCGGTTCGCTTCCTGGGACCCCTCCCCCGCGCATCCCCCGGCCGTGACCAGGGCAATGGCAGGAATCACCTCCGCCCCTCTCAGAGCGGCTGGTGCCCCGCTTCTGTCACGGGGGAGTGACCGCCCTGCTCGCGGAGCCGTCCCGGAAGTCCGGAGTCGCCCTTGCCTTAAAATCTTGGAAAAACTTTTTACAGATGGAACATAGAAAGTGGGGGCTTCTCCCCCTTCCCTTACAATGGTGCGAACCGAGCTTTCTCGGCCGTTCCACAAAACTTGCTGGAAGCGAGGATCTCTCCCTTGCCTCCCACTAAGGAGCAGGCTGGACACCCAGCCGCTCCACAGACCTGAGAAGCCCGAGATTTCTCACTCGCCTCCCACCAAGCAGCCAGCGGCACCAAAGCCGCCTCCACAAACCTGTAGAAGTGGAATCTCTCCCTCGCCTCCACCAAGGAGCAAGCTGGGCCACCAGCCGCTCCCACAAACCTGTAGGAAGTGAATCGCTCCCCAGCCCCCACCAAGGAGCAGCGACACCCAGCCGCTCCACAAACCTGTAGGAAGTGGAGCCCCCGCCTCCCACCAAGGAGCAGGCTGGACACCCAGCCGCTCCACAAACCTGTAGGAAGTGGGAATCTCTCCCCAGCCTCCCACCAAGGAGCAGGCTGGACACCCAGCCGCTCCACAAACCTGTAGGAAGCGGGCCCATCCCCCACCTCCTACCAAGAAGCAGACCAGGCCTCCCCCGGCCGCTCCATGCCCAGATGTCTCCAGGCCAGCTTTCAATTCAAAACTCGCATGTGCTAAACATGAAATAAACTTTCGCACTGTGATTTGCTTTTCTCTACCAGTGAACAATCTCAGCCGAGATCACACACCCGCCTCCTCCCCACCAGCCGATCTCTGGGGCAGGTTGGAAAATCGGCAACAGGAAAAACTTGGAGAAATGATTTCAAAAGCAAATTTTCTCACCACCACGCCAGGTTGTCCTGGGATCGCTAACAATTACTGACTTTAAACAGATACACAATACATAAACAATACACACACATACAAACTACACACTACACAACGAAAAGAACCACCTTTATACTACCTCCTGTGGGATCTTGGAACCATGGTGTCTCGACCTCAGGCCCGTGGCAGGGAATTCTTTAGATTGCTGTCAGAAAGGAATTCCTTGCAGGATGTTTTCGGTCCAGAGGAAGGGTACCAGGTTCTCGTGTCCCTTCTGGGTGTGCCAAATAACTGTTGCCTTTTCCCCCAGCCTGGAAAAGAAACTCGAGATCATTTTAGCAAGGAGGTAATATAAAAGGGGATCTTTATTTTGAAGGTCTTCAGGAGCAGTTATGGAAAGGTGTCCATAAAAGCCCAGCCCCTCCAGGGGTGAGTACATATTTATAGCTTTTAGGAAATTAGCATAATTGATTAAGAGCACCAATAAGGAGAACAAGTGGCGATTCAATTCCCCCTCAGGTCCAGCCCCTTCCCTGGAGCCCCCCTCTCAGCACTGGCTGCACTCTGCTTATGAAAATGTACCTCAGAGTTGTTCTCGGCCTTGGTTCCCAGGAAGAACTGAGATAGGACAGGGCCTTGCAACCCCCTGGGGCTTGGAGCTCTGGAATTTGTTTTGTCTTTCTGCTTAGGGAAAGGCTATGGAAAGGTACTGGAAAAACTAGCTATTAATATAGTAGGCTACAGAGCCACAAAAATATGGGCAGAGAGTACAGAGAACATATAAAAGAAAAAAGGCAGAAACCAAACGGCATCATTCCCCCCTTTTTTAGAGACTAACAAGACTCTGTCTTGTCTAGTCTCTACTCTGCATTCAACCATACCTCTGGTTTATACAACTGGCTATCCCACTAGTTGTTACACAGATGCTAATTATAACTACAGTTACTATGAACATTTCTTTTATCTAGGTTCAGTTTGGTAACCATGAAGTGAGTGTACTGAAGAAATTCAAGGTTCAGTAAGCTCTTTTGAGAGTTACTTGGTGCAGAATTTGAGTTTGCTTTCAAATTTCAACCAAATTTCTAAAAAAATTTTTCATTCAGATTTGCATAAGAACAACAACTAGTGTTAATGATTTTGTGGCTAGTAGGAAATTAAGAGCTATTTTGTTTTGTCAACAGCCTTTAATATGATTAAACATTACATTTGGAATCACAGCTCCATGGGCACAGGCCCAATCTTTATCTTGGGGCAAAACTTACCAGGCCAGATTCTCAACTTTGACAAGTTGTCCTTATGAAGAGCTTTTGGATACATTTTGGACTAGAGTTACATGCAAATTTTAGGACCAAATTTGAATCACGGTTACCAACTGTACAGATAAGAGGTACAAAAGAACAGTTTAAATCATATCATCTCAATTTGTATCAGTCTCTGTTTTCTGGCTGTCTATGGAGCAGACGTCTTCTTAACTCTGGAGCAGTGAATTCAAGGCTCTCTGCCAGCAGCTTTGGATTTGGTGAGGGTAGTCAGGACTTGGAATGACTCTTTTTACTTAGCTCGTAAGATTACTGTCCCTTCATTCAACATAGACTCAGTCTCTAGGCTTGAATAGTTGCTAGTCTTCCTTCCTTCTAGATGACTTTGCTCAGTTCTAGATCTTTCATTGATATAATCAGTTCAGCTTTTTGTGATGGTACATTTGATGGTAACACTTTTCTCATGGTTACCTGGTTCGTGGTTGTTACTGCATAACCTGTCTTTTGTTTGCCATCTCGCATGAAGCTGCTCTCATCTGCATACAGCTCCCAGGCTGGCACATCTTTCAGGTCTGCTCTGCTGGAATAGGCTTCTTCCATGGTCTGCAAACAGTCAGACTTAAATACATTATCAGTTAGTGCTGGGAACAGACATACTAGGATTGACAGCAAACGTTTTCAGAATAACATTATCCAGTTTCAGTAGCATGGCATAGGGTCCATGTCTTCTATGTTCACAGAACAAACTTACAGTGGGTTGCATGCAACTGTTGGATGTATCAATTCTTGGCTGCTGGTTGGATGCAGCAATTTTCAGTTGCTGACTGCCCTAGTTCTCCAGTTTCAGGATTATTTTACATAATAGTAAAGAGTCCTTGGTCTTTTTTACTCACAAGGATACAGGAGAAGGTCTTTTACAAATTTAACTCAGTAAACCATTCTAAGATATTTGTTAACACAGGACTCTGCTTACTTATAGCATGGTTTAAGGGAGCCTAAAAACGGCTTCTTGTTCTTTGGGCTCGGTGTTTCCCTTTTGAGTGCTTACCAGAGCAGACAAAGAGCGCTCGCTGCCCTCGCACGGCCGGGGACGGGCGCGGCATGCGGGCACCCCCGCCCAGGGGCACCCCCGGCTCGCCCGCGCTCGGCCCGTGCTGCTGCTCACAGCGGCTCTCGGGTGTCCTTAAAACAAGCTCGTTACTGTGGAAAGTGCGATAGGGCCGTTCCTGCTCTTAGATCTCACACTCCCGGCCCGCTCTGGGCCGGTGCGGGCGGGGCCCAGGAGCAGCGAGTGAGCCGGGCCGTGGCCGCGCAGCGGCGGCCCCGCCTCCGCCAGAGCAGGGCCGAAGCAGCGCAGCGGCAGCCCCGGTCCCGGTTCGCTTCCTGGGACCGCTCCCCCGCGCATCCCCCGGCCGTGACCAGGGCAATGGCAGGAATCACCTCCGCCCCTCTCAGAGCGGCTGGTGCCCCGCTTCTGTCACGGGGGAGTGACCGCCCTGCTCGCGGAGCCGTCCCGGAAGTCCGGGAGTCGCCCTTGCCTTAAAATCTTGGAAAAACTTTTTACAGATGGAACATAGAAAGTGGGGGCTTCTCCCCCTTCCCTTACAATGGTGCGAACCGAGCTTTCTCGGCCGTTCCACAAAACTTGCTGGAAGCGAGGATCTCTCCCTCGCCTCCCACTAAGGAGCAGGCTGGACACCCAGCCTCTCCACAGACCTGTAGGAAGCGAGGATTTCTCACTCGCCTCCCACCAAGGAGCAGGCTGGGCACCCAGCCGCTCCACAAACCTGTAGGAAGTGGGAATCTCTCCCCAGCTTCCCACCAAGGAGCAGGCTGGGCACCCAGCCGCTCCACAAACCTGTAGGAAGTGGGAATCTCTCCCCAGCCTCCCACCAAGGAGCAGGCTGGACACCCAGCCGCTCCACAAACCTGTAGGAAGTGGGAATCTCTCCCCAGCCTCCCACCAAGGAGCAGGCTGGACACCCAGCCGCTCCACAAACCTGTAGGAAGCGGGGCCCATCCCCCACCTCCTACCAAGAAGCAGACCAGGCCTCCCCCGGCCGCTCCATGCCCAGATGTCTCCAGGCCAGCTTTCAATTCAAAACTCGCATGTGCTAAACATGAAATAAACTTTCGCACTGTGATTTGCTTTTCTCTACCAGTGAACAATCTCAGCCGAGATCACACACCCGCCTCCTCCCCACCAGCCGATCTCTGGGGCAGGTTGGAAAATCGGCAACAGGAAAAACTTGGAGAAATGATTTCAAAAGCAAATTTTCTCACCACCACGCCAGGTTGTCCTGGGATCGCTAACAATTACTGACTTTAAACAGATACACAATACATAAACAATACACACACATACAAACTACACACTACACAACGAAAAGAACCACCTTTATACTACCTCCTGTGGGATCTTGGAACCATGGTGTCTCGACCTCAGGCCCGTGGCAGGGAATTCTTTAGATTGCTGTCAGAAAGGAATTCCTTGCAGGATGTTTTCGGTCCAGAGGAAGGGTACCAGGTTCTCGTGTCCCTTCTGGGTGTGCCAAATAACTGTTGCCTTTTCCCCCAGCCTGGAAAAGAAACTCGAGATCATTTTAGCAAGGAGGTAATATAAAAGGGGATCTTTATTTTGAAGGTCTTCAGGAGCAGTTATGGAAAGGTGTCCATAAAAGCCCAGCCCCTCCAGGGGTGAGTACATATTTATAGCTTTTAGGAAATTAGCATAATTGATTAAGAGCACCAATAAGGAGAACAAGTGGCGATTCAATTCCCCCTCAGGTCCAGCCCCTTCCCTGTGATGCCGTTTGGTTTCTGCCTTTTTTCTTTTATATGTTCTCTGTACTCTCTGCACATATTTTTGTGGCTCTGTAGCCTACTATATTAATAGCTAGTTTTTCCAGTACCTTTCCATAGCCTTTCCCTAAGCAGAAAGACAAAACAAATTCCAGAGCTCCAAGCCCCAGGGGGTGCAAGGCCCTGTCCTATCTCGGTTCTTCCTGGGAACCAAGGCCGAGAACAATACTGAGGTACATTTTCATAAACAAAGTACAGCCAGTGCTGAGAGGGGGGCTCCAGGGAAGGGGCTGGACCTGAGGGGGAATTGAATCACCACTTGTTCTCCTTATTGGTGCTCTTAATCAATTATGCTAATTTCCTAAAAGCTATAAATATGTACTCACCCCTGGAGGGGCTGGGCTTTTATGGACACCTTTCCATAACTGCTCCTGAAGACCTTCAAAATAAAGATCCCCTTTTATATTACCTCCTTGCTAAAATGATCTCGAGTTTCTTTTCCAGGCTGGGGGAAAAGGCAACAGTTATTTGGCACACCCAGAAGGGACACGAGAACCTGGTACCCTTCCTCTGGACCGAAAACATCCTGCAAGGAATTCCTTTCTGACAGCAATCTAAAGAATTCCCTGCCACGGGCCTGAGGTCGAGACACCATGGTTCCAAGATCCCACAGGAGGTAGTATAAATGTGGTTCTTTTTGTTGTGTAGTGTGTAGTTTGTATGTGTGTGTATTGTTTATGTATTGTGTATCTGTTTAAAGTCAGTAATTGTTAGCGATCCCAGGACAACCTGGCGTGGTGGTGAGAACATTTGCTTTTGAAATCATTTCTCCAAGTTTTTCCTGTTGCCGATTTTCCAACCTGCCCCAGAGATCGGCTGGTGGGGAGGAGGCGGGTGTGTGATCTCGGCTGAGATTGTTCACTGGTGGAGAAAAGCAAATCACAGTGCGAAAGTTTATTTCATGTTTAGCACATGCGAGTTTTGAATTGAAAGCTGGCCTGGAGACATCTGGGCATGGAGCGGCCGGGGGAGGCCTGGTCTGCTTCTTGGTAGGAGGTGGGGGATGGGCCCCGCTTCCTACAGGTTTGTGGAGCGGCTGGGTGTCCAGCCTGCCCCTTGGTGGGAGGCTGGGGAGAGATTCCCACTTCCTACAGGTTTGTGGAGCGGCTGGGTGCCCAGCCTGCTCCTTGGTGGGAGGCGAGTGAGAAATCCTCGCTTCCTACAGGTCTGTGGAGAGGCTGGGTGTCCAGCCTGCTCCTAGTGGGAGGCGAGGGAGAGATCCTCGCTTCCAGCAAGTTTTGTGGAACGGCCGAGAAAGCTCGGTTCGCACCATTGTAAGGGAAGGGGGAGAAGCCCCCACTTTCTATGTTCCATCTGTTAAAAGTTTTTCCAAGATTTTAAGGCTAAGGTCCGACTGTCCCGGACTTCCGACGGCTCCGCGAGCAGGGCGTCACTCCCCCGTGACAGAAGCGGGGCACCAGCCGCTCTGAGAGGCGGCGGAGGTGATTCCTGCATTGCCTGGTCACGGCCGGGGGATGCGCGGGAGCGGTCCCAGGAAGCCGAACCGCGGACCAGGGGCCGCCGCTGCCGCTGCTTCGCCCTCTCTGGCGGAGGAGGGGCCGCCGCTGCGCGCCACGGCCCGGCTCACTCGCTGCTCCTGGGCCCCGCCCGCACCGGCCCAGAGCGGGCCGGGAGTGTGAGATCTAAGAGCAGGAACGGCCCTATCGCACTTTCCACAGTACCGAGCTTGTTTTAAGGACACCCGAGAGCCGCGGTGAGCAGCAGCACGGGCCGAGCGCGGGCGAGCCGGGGGTGCCCCTGGGCGGGGGTGCCCGCATGCCGCGCCCGTCCCCGGCCGTGCGAGGGCAGCGAGCGCTCTGTGTCTGCTCTGGTAAGCACTCAAAAGGGAAACACCGAGCCCAAAGAACAAGAAGCTGTTTTTAGGCTCCATTAAACCATGCTATAAGTAAGCAGATTCCTGTGTTAACAAATATCTTAGGATGGTTTACTGAGTTAAATTTGAAAAAGACCTTCTCCTGTATCCCTGTGAGTAAAAAAGACCAAGGACTCTTTACTATTATGTAAAAAATCCTGAAACTGGAGAACTAGGGCAGTCAGCAACTGAAAATTGCTGCATCCAACCAGCAGCCAAGAATTGATACATCCAACAGTTGCATGCAACCCACTGTAAGTTTGTTCTGTGAACATAGAAGACATGGACCCTATGCCATGCTACTGAAACTGGATAATGTTATTCTGAAAACGCTTGCTGTCAATCCTAGTATGTCTGTTCCCAGCACTAACTGATAATGTATTTAAGTCTGACTGTTTGCAGACCATTCCAGCAGAGCAGACCTGAAAGATGTGCCAGCCTGGGAGCTGTATGCAGATGAGAGCAGCTTCATGCGAGATGGCAAACAAAAGACAGGTTATGCAGTAACAACCACGAACCAGGTAACCATGAGAAAAGTGTTACCATCAAATGTACCATCACAAAAAGCTGAACTGATTAAATCAATGAAAGATCTAGAACTGAGCAAAGTCATCTAGAAGGAAGGAAGACTAGCAACTATTCAAGCCTAGAGACTGAGTCTATGTTGAATGAAGGGACAGTAATCTAACGAGCTAAGTAAAAAGAGTCATTCCAAGTCCTGACTACCCTCACAAAATCCAAAGCTGCTTGCAGAGAGCCTTGAATTCACTGCTCCAGAGTTAAGAAGACGTCTGCTCCATAGACAGCCAGAAAACAGAGACTGATACAAATTGAGATGATATGATTTAAACTGTTCTTTTGTACCTCTTATCTGTACAGTTGGTAACCGTGATTCAAATTTGTTCCTAAAATTTGCATGTAACTCTAGTCCAAAATGTATCAAAAAGCTCTTCATAAGGACAACTTGTCAAAGTTGAGAATCTGGCCTGGTAAGTTTTGCCCCAAGATAAAGATTGGGCCTGTGCCCATGGAGCTGTGATTCCAAATGTCATGTTTAATCATATTAAAGGCTGTTGACAAAACAAAATAGCTCTTTATTTCCTACTAGCCACAAAATCATTAACACTAGTTGTTGTTCTTATGCAAATCTGAATGAAAAATTTTTTTAGAAATTTGGTTGAAATTTGAAAGCAAACTCAAATTCTACAACAAGTAACTCTCAAAAGAGCTTACTTAACCTTGAATATCTTCAGTACACTCACTTCATGGTTACCAAACTGAACCTAGATAAAGGAAATGTTCATAGTAACTGTAGTTATAAATTAGCATCTGTGTAACAACTAGTGGGATAGCCAGTTGTATAAACCAGAGGTATGGTTGAATGCAGAGTAGAGACTAGACAAGACAGAGTCTTGTTAGTCTCTAAAAAAGGGGGGAATGATGCCGTTTGGTTTCTGCCTTTTTTCTTTTTATATGTTCTCTGTACTCTCTGCCCATATTTTTGTGGCTCTGTAGCCTACTATATTAATAGCTAGTTTTTCCAGTACCTTTCCATAGCCTTTTCCTAAGCAGAAAGACAAAACAAATTCCAGAGCTCCAAGCCCCAGGGGGTTGCAAGGCCCTGTCCTATCTCAGTTCTTCCTGGGAACCAAGGCCGAGAACAACTCTGAGGTACATTTTCATAAGCAGAGTGCAGCCAGTGCTGAGAGGGGGGCTCCAGGGAAGGGGCTGGACCTGAGAGGGAATTGAATCGCCACTTGTTCTCCTTATTGGTGCTCTTAATTATGCTAATTTCCTAAAAGCTATAAATATGTACTCACCTGGAGAAACTAGACTTGGGCACACTTTCATAGCTGCTCCTGAAGACCTTCAAAATAAAGATCCCCTTTTATATTACCTCCCTTGCTAAAATGATCTGGGTTTCTTTTTCCGGAGCTGGGGAAAAGGCAGCACCAGACGCCACCCTGAAATACCGCGCTGGATCAAGGGTCTTCCCCAGACCCAAGCTGCCATCAGGTAGAACTCTGGCTGAGGGTGCAGCGGGGCACAAATGCCTCCTAAAAACTGGCATCATGCATCTGGGGGGACTGAGTTTTCTTTCACATGGAAATGCGCCATTGTTTGCATGAGGCCACATATCTGGGAGTTGACGGCCGCATGCTGAAATTCCGCATGGATTAGATTCCTCATGGTGAGTTGCCACCGACAGGGACCCTGGCTGCCCTTGCAGGGCTAAAGACCCTCCTCCAAACTGACATCAAGAAACTGGGGGGCAGAGTTCTCTTTCTCAGAGAAAAGGGACACTTTTTGTATCCCGGCCCTAAGGCACTGTGCTCCCTGCTGCCTCCTGAAATTCCGTATGGATCAAATTCCCTCGCAGACCCAAGCTGCCACAGACTAGGACCTAGCTGCCCTTGCAGGTAAAAACCCTCCTCAAACTGACATCCTGAAACTGGGGGCAGGATTCTCTTTCTCAGAGAAAGGGACACTTTTGTGTCCCTAAGGCACTCTGCTCCTGGGCGCCACCTGAAATTCCGTATGGATCAAGATTATTAAACTGTATAGATGCCATCAACCAGGACTCTGGTTGATTTTGTAGGGTAAAATCCTCCACCAAACCGACATCCTGAATTTCGGGCCTAAGTTTTCTTTCACGTGGATAAGTACCATCATTTGTATCGTAGGCCCCATGTCTGGGAATCAACTGCCGTCTCTTCAAATTCTACATGGAGCAAGATCCCTCACAGACACAAGCTGCCACCGACAAGGACCCTGGCTGCCCTTGCAGGGCCAAAACCCTCCTCCAAACTGACATCAAGAAACTGGGGGGCAGAGTTCTCTTTCTCAGAGGAAAGGGACACTTTTTGTTTCTCGGCCCTAAAACACTCTGCTCCCTGCTGCCTCCTGAAATTCCGTATGGATCAAGATCCTTCCCAAATTTAAAACTGCCATCAACTAGAACTCTGGCTGCAATTGTAGGGATAAATGCCTCCTAAAAACTGGAATCATGCATCTGGGGGACTGAGTTTTCTATCACGTGGAAAAGCGCCATTGTTTGTATCGAAGGCCACATATCTGGGAGTTGACAACCGCATGCTGAAATTCCGCATGGATTAAGATTCCTCGCAGACCCAAGCTGCCACCGACAAGGACCCTGGCTGCCCTTGCAGGGCCAAAACCCTCCTCCAAACTGACATCAAGAAACTGGGGGGCAGAGTTCTCTTTCTCAGAGAAAAGGGACACTTTTTGTGTCCCGGCCCTAAGGCACTGTGCTCCCGGTGATACCGTTTGGTTTCTGCCTTTTTTCTTTTATATGTTCTCTGTACTCTCTGCACATATTTTTGTGGCTCTGTAGCCTACTATATTAATAGCTAGTTTTCCAGTACCTTTCCATAGCCTTTCCCTAAGCAGAAAGACAAAACAAATTCCAGAGCTCCAAGCCCCAGGGGGTTGCAAGGCCCTGTCCTATCGCAGTTCTTCCTGGGAACCAAGGCCGAGAACAACTCTGAGGTACATTTTCATAAACAGAGTGCAGCCAGTGCTGAGAGGGGGGCTCCAGGGAAGGGGCTGGACCTGAGGGGGAATTGAATCGCCACTTGTTCTCCTTATTGGTGCTCTTAATCAATTATGCTAATTTCCTAAAAGCTATATGTACTCACCCCTGGAGGGGCTGGGCTTTTATGGACACCTTTCCATAACTGCTCCTGAAGACCTTCAAAATAAAGATCCCCTTTTATATTACCTCCTTGCTAAAATGATCTCGAGTTTCTTTTCCAGGCTGGGGGAAAGGCAACAGTTATTTGGCACACCCAGAAGGGACACGAGAACCTGGTACCCTTCCTCTGGACCGAAAACATCCTGCAAGGAATTCCTTCCTGACAGCAATCTAAAGAATTCCCTGCCACGGGCCTGAGGTCGAGACACCATGGTTCCAAGATCCCACAGGAGGTAGTATAAAGGTGGTTCTTTTCATTGTGTAGTGTGTAGTTTGTATGTGTGTGTATTGTTTATGTATTGTGTATCTGTTTAAAGTCAGTAATTGTTAGTGATCCCAGGACAACCTAGCGTGGTGGGGAGAGAATTTGCTTTTGAAATCATTTCTCCAAGTTTTTCCTGTTGCCGATTTTCCAACCTGCCCCAGAGATCGGCTGGTGGGGAGGAGGCGGGTGTGTGATCTCAGCTGAGATTGTTCACTGGTAGAGAAAAGCAAATCACAGTGCGAAAGTTTATTTCATGTTTAGCACATGCGAGTTTTGAATTGAAAGCTGGCCTGGAGACATCTGGGCATGGAGCGGCCGGGGGAGGCCTGGTCTACTTCTTGGTAGGAGGTGGGGGATGGGCCCCGCTTCCTACAGGTTTGTGGAGCGGCTGGGTGTCCAGCCTGCTCCTTGGTGGGAGGCTGGGGAGAGATTCCCCCTTCCTACAGGTTTGTGGAGCGGCTGGGTGTCCAGCCTGCTCCTTGGTGAGAGGCTGGGGAGAGATTCCCACTTCCTACAGGTTTGTGGAGCGGCTGGGTGCCCAGCCTGCTCCTTGGTGGGAAGCTGGGGAGAGATTCCCACTTCCTACAGGTTTTGTGGAGCGGCTGGGTGCCCAGCCTGCTCCTTGGTGGGAGGCGAGTGAGAAATCCTCGCTTCCTACAGGTCTGTGGAGAGGCTGGGTGTCCAGCCTGCTCCTTAGTGGGAGGCGAGGGAGAGATCCTCGCTTCCAGCAAGTTTTGTGGGACGGCCGAGAAAGCTCGGTTCGCACCATTGTAAGGGAAGGCCCCACTCTATGTTCCATCTGTAAAAAGTTTTTCCAAGATTTTTAAGGCAAAGGCTGACTCCCCGGACTTCGGGCCCGGCCTCCCATGACAGAGCGGTCACTCCCATTGACAGAAGCGGGGCGCCAGCCACTCTGAGGAGGCGGGAGGTGATTCCTGCCATTGCCCTGGTCACGGCCGGGGGATGCGCGGGGGAGCGGTCCCAGGAAGCGAACCGGGACCGGGGCTGCCGCTGCGCTGCTTCGGCCCTGCTCTGGCGGAGGCGGGGCCGCCGCTGCGCGGCCACGGCCCGGCTCACTCGCTGCTCCTGGGCCCCACCCGCACCGGCCCAGAGCGGGCCGGGAGTGTGAGATCTAAGAGCAGGAGCGGCCCTATCGCACTTTCCACAGTAACGAGCTTGTTTTAAGGACACCCGAGAGCCGCTGTGAGCAGCAGCACGGGCCGAGCGCGGGCGAGCCGGGGGTGCCCCTGGGCGGGGGTGCCCGCATGCAGCGCCCGTCCCCGGCCGTGCGAGGGCAGCGAGCGCTCTTTGTCTGCTCTGGTAAGCACTCAAAGGGAAACACCGAGCCCAAAGAACAAGAAGCCGTTTTTAGGCTCCCTTAAACCATGCTATAAGTAAGCAGAGTCCTGTGTTAACAAATATCTTAGAATGGGTTTACTGAGTTAAATTTGTAAAGACCTTCTCCTGTATCCTTGTGAGTAAAAAAGACCAAGGACTCTTTACTATTATGTAAAATAATCCTGAAACTGGAGAACTAGGGCAGTCAGCAACTGAAAATTGCTGCATCCAACCAGCAGCCAAGAATTGATACATCCAACAGTTGCATACAACCCACTGTAAGTTTGTTCTGTGAACATAGAAGACATGGACCCTATGCCATGCTACTGAAACTGGATAATGTTATTCTGAAAACGTTTGCTGTCAATCCTAGTATGTCTATTCCCAGCACTAACTGATAATGTATTTAAGTCTGACTGTTTGCAGACCATTCCAGCAGAGCAGACCTGAAAGATGTGCCAGCCTAGGAGCTGTATGCAGATGAAAGGCAACTTCATGCGAGATGGCAAACAAAAAGACGCAGGTTATGCAGTAACAACCACGAACCAGGTAACCATGAGAAAAGTGGTACCATCAAATGTGCCATCACAAAAAGCTGAACTGATTATATCAATGGAAGATCTAGAACTGAGCAAAGTCATCTAGAAGGAAGGAAGACTAGCAACTATTCAAGCCTAGAGACTGAGTCTATGTTGAATGAAGGGACAGTAATCTTACGAGCTAAGTAAAAAGGGTCATTCCAAGTCCTGACTACCCTCACCAAATCCAAAGCTGCTGGCAGAGAGCCTTGAATTCACTGCTCCAGAGTTAAGAAGACGTCTGCTCCATAGACAGCCAGAAAACAGAGACTGATACAAATTGAGATGATATGATTTAAACTGTTCTTTTGTACCTCTTATCTGTACGGTTGGTAACCGTGATTCAAATTTGGTCCTAAAATTTGCATGTAACTCTAGTCCAAAATGTATCCAAAAGCTCTTCATAAGGACAACTTGTCAAAGTTGAGAATCTGGCCTGGTAAGTTTTGCCCCAAGATAAAAATTGGGCCTGTGCCCATGGAGCTGTGATTCCAAATGTAATGTTTAATCATATTAAAGGCTGTTGACAAAACAAAATAGCTCTTAATTTCCTACTAGCCACAAAATCATAAACACTAGTTGTTGTTCTTATGCAAATCTGAATGAAAAATTTTTTTAGAAATTTGGTTGAAATTTGAAAGCAAACTCAAATTCTACACCAAGTAACTCTCAAAGAGCTTACTGAACCTTGAATATCTTCAGTACACTCACTTCATGGTTACCAAACTGAACCTAGATAAAAGAAATGTTCATAGTAACTGTAGTTATAATTAGCATCTGTGTAACAACTAGTGGGATAGCCAGTTGTATAAACCAGAGGTATGGTTGAATGCAGAGTAGAGACTAGACAAGACAGAGTCTTGTTAGTCTCAAAAAAGGGGGGAATGATGCCGTTTGGTTTCTGCCTTTTTTCTTTTATATGTTCTCTGTACTCTCTGCACATATTTTTGTGGCTCTGTAGCCTACTATATTAATAGCTAGTTTTTCCAGTACCTTTCCATAGCCTTTCCCCTAAGCAGAAAGACAAAACAAATTCCAGAGCTCCAAGCCCCAGGGGGTTGCAAGGCCCTGTCCTATCTCAGTTCTTCCTGGGAACCAAGGCCGAGAACAACTCTGAGGTAAATTTTCATAAGAAGAGTGCAGCCAGTGCTGAGAGGGGGGCTCCAGGGAAGGGGCTGGACCTGAGGGGGAATTGAATCGCCACTTGTTCTCCTTATTGGTGCTCTTAATCAATTATGCTAATTTCCTAAAAGCTATAAATATGTACTCACCCCTGGAGGGGCTGGGCTTTTTTGGACACCTTTCCATAACTGCTCCTGAAGACCTTCAAAATAAAGATCCCCTTTTATATTACCTCTTGCTAAAATGATCTCGAGTTTCTTTTCCAGGCTGGGGGAAAAGGCAACACCGGACGCCACCTGAAATGCCGCATGGATCAAGATCCTTCCCAGACCCAAGCTGCCATCAACTAGAACTCTGGCTGCAATTGTAGGGCTAAATGCCTCCTAAAAACTGGCATCATGCATCTGGGGAACTGAGTTTTCTTTCACACGGAAAAGCGCCATTGTTTGCATCGAAGGCCACATATGTGGGAGTTGACAGCCGCATGCTGAAATTCCGCATGGATTAAGATTCCTCGCAGACCCAAGCTGCCACCAAGAAGGACCCTGGCTGCCCTTGCAGGGCCAAAACCCTCCTCCAAACTGACATCAAGAAACTGGGGGGCAGAGTTCTCTTTCTCAGAGAAAAGGAACTTTTTGTGTCCCGGCCCTAAGGCAGCTGTGCTCCCGGGTGATGCGTTTGGTTTCTGCTTTTTCTTATATTTTCTCTGTACTCTCTGCCCATTTTTTTGTGGCTCTGTAGCCTACTATATTAATAGCTAGTTTTTCCAGTACCTTTCCATAGCCTTTCCCTAAGCAGAAAGACAAAACAAATTCCAGAGCTCCAAGCCCCAGGGGGTTGCAAGGCCCTGTCCTCTCTCAGTTCTTTCTGGGAACCAAGGCCGAGAACAACTCTGAGGTACATTTTCATAAGCAGAGTGCAGCCAGTGCTGAGAGGGGGGCTCCAGGGAAGGGGGCTGGACCTGAGGGGGAATTGAATCGCCACTTGTTCTCCTTATTGGTGCTCTTAATCAATTATGCTAATTTCCTAAAAGCTATAAATATGTACTCACCCCTGGAGGGCTGGGCTTTTATGGACACCTTTCCATAACTGCTCCTGAAGACCTTCAAAATAAAGATCCCCTTTTATATTACCTCCTTGCTAAAATGATCTCGAGTTTCTTTTCCAGCCTGGGGGAAAAGGCAACACCGGACGCCACCTGAAATGCCGCATGGATCAAGATCCTTCCCAGACCCAAGCTGCCATCAAATAGAACTCTGGCTG
>JAVTVJ010005494.1:0-19235 GCA_034509425.1 Eopsaltria australis | reverse complement strand
CGGGAGCAGAGTGCCTTAGGGCCACGACAAAAAAAGTGTCTTTTTCTCTGAGAAAGAGAACTCAACCCCCCAGTTTCTTGATGTCAGTTTGGAGGAGGGTTTTGGCCCTGCAAGGGCAGCCAGGGCTCTTTATTGTGGCAGCTTGGGTCTGCGAGGAATCTCGATATATACCAATTTTAAGGAGGCAGCAGGGAGGAGAGTGCCTTAGGGCCGGGACACAAAAAGTGTCCCTTTTCTCTGAGAAAGAGAACTCTGCCCCCCACTTTCTTGATGTCAGTTTGGAGGAGGGTTTTGGCCCTGCAAGGGCAGCCAGGGTCCTTGTTGGTGGCAGCTTGGGTCTGCGAGGAATCTTAATCCATGCGGAATTTCAGCATGTGGCTTTCAACTCCCAGATATGTGGCCTTCGATTCAAACAATGGCGCTTTTCCATGTGAAAGAAAACTCAGTCCCCCAGATGCATGATGCCAGTTTTTAGGAGGCATTTAGCCCTACAATTGCAGCCAGAGTTCTAGTTGATGGCAGCTTGGGTCTGGGAAGGATGTTGATATGCGGCATTTCAGGTGGGTCCGGTTGTTGCTTTTCCCCAGCCTGGGAAAAGAAACTGGATCATTTAGCAAGGAGGTAATATAAAAGGGATTCTTTACTTTTGAAGGTTTCAGGAGCAGTTATGGAAAGGTGTCATAAAGCCAGCCTCAGGTGAGTACTAGTTAGTAGCTTTTTTAGGAATTAGCAATAATTGATTAAGAGGAAATAAGGAGAACCAAGTGGGCGAGTTCAATTCCCTGCAGGTCAGCCCTTCTGCTTCGCCTTGGGAAGCGCCCCCCCTCCTTTTCCCAAGCACTGGCTGCACTCTGCTTATGAAAATGTACCTCAGAGTTGTTCTCGGCCTTGGTTCCCAGGAAGAACTGAGATAGGACAGGGCCTTGCAACCCCCTGGGGCTTGGAGCTCTGGAATTTGTTTTGTCTTTTTGCTTAGGGAAAGGCTATGGAAAGGTACTGGAAAAACTAGCTATTAATATAGTAGGCTACAGAGCCACAAAAATATGGGCAGAGAGTACAGAGAAAATATAAAAGAAAAAAGGCAGAAACAAAACGGCATCATTCCCCCCTTTTTTAGAGACTAACAAGACTCTGTCTTGTCTAGTCTCTACTCTGCATTCAACCATACCTCTGGTTTATACAACTTGCTATCCCAATAGTTGTTACACAGATGCTAATTATAACTACAGTTACTATGAACATTTCTTTTATCTAGGTTCAGTTTGGTAACCATGAAGTGAGTGTACTGAAGATATTCAAGGTTCAGTAAGCTCTTTTGAGAGTTAATTGGTGTAGAATTTGAGTTTGCTTTCAAATTTAAACCAAATTTCTAAAAAAATTTTTCATTCAGATTTGCATAAGAACAACAACTAGTGTTAATGATTTTTTGGCTAGTAGGAAATTAAGAGCTATTTTGTTTTGTCAACAGCCTTTAATATGATTAAACATTACATTTGGAATCACAGCTCCATGGGCACAGGCCCAATCTTTATCTTGGGGCAAAACTTACCAGGCCAGATTCTAAACTTTGACAAGTTGTCCTTATGAAGAGCTTTTGGATACATTTTGGACTAGAGTTACATGCAAATTTTAGGACCAAATTTGAATCACGTTTACCAACTGTAAAGATAAGAGGTACAAAAGAACAGTTTAAATCATATCATCTCAATTTGTATCAGTCTCTGTTTTCTGGCTGTCTATGGAGCAGACGTCTTCTTAACTCTGGAGCAGTGAATTCAAGTCTCTCTGCCAGCAGCTTTGGATTTGGTGAGGGTAGTCAGGACTTGGAATGACTCTTTTTACTTAGCTCGTAAGATTACTGTTCCTTCATTCAACATAGACTCAGTCTCTAGGCTTGAATAGTTGCTAGTCTTCCTTCCTTCTAGATGACTTTGCTCAGTTCTAGATCTTTCATTGATATAATCAGTTCAGCTTTTTGTGATGGTACATTTGATGGTAACACTTTTCTCATGGTTACCTGGTTCGTGGTTGTTACTGCATAACCTGTCTTTTGTTTGCCATCTCGCATGAAGCTAAGTAAAAAGAGTCATACAGCTCCCAGGCTGGCACATCTTTCAGGTCTGCTCTGCTGGAATAGGCTTCTTCCATGGTCTGCAAACAGTCAGACTTAAATACATTATCAGTTAGTGCTGGGAACAGACATACTAGGATTGACAGCAAACGTTTTCAGAATAACATTATACAGTTTCAGTAGCATGGCATAGCGTCCATGTCTTCTATTGTTCACAGAAAAACCAAACTTACAGTGGTTGCAAAAATGCAACTGTTGATGTATCAATTCTTGGCTGCTGGTTAGGATCCAGCAATTTTTCAGTTGCTGACTGCCCCTAGTTCTCCAGTTTCAGGATTATTTTAGCATAATAGTAAAAGGTCCTTGGTCTTTTTTACTCACAAGATACAGGGAGAAGCGTCTTACAAAGTCAACTCCATGAAACCATTCTAAGATATTGCTTAACACAGGACTTGCTTACTTATAGCATGCGTTTAGGCGAGACCTAAAAACGGCTTCTTGTTCTGGTTCATTGGGCTCGTGTTTCCCTTTTGAGTGCTTACCAGAGCAGACAAAGAGCGCTCGCTGCCCTCGACGGCGGGCGACGGGCGCGGCATGCGGGCACCCCCGCCCAGGGGCACCCCCGGCTCGCCCGCGCTCGGCCCGTGCTGCTGCTTACAGCGGCTCTCGGGTGTCCTTAAAACAAGCTCGTTACTGTGGAAAGTGCGATAGGGCCGTTCCTGCTCTTAGATATCACACTCCCGGCCCGCTCTTGGCCGGTGCGGGCGGGGCCCAGGAGCAGCGAGTGAGCCGGGCCGTGGCCGCGCAGCGGCGGCCCCGCCTCCGCCAGAGCAGGGCCGAAGCAGCGCAGCGGCAGCCCGGGTCCCGGTTCGCTTCCTGGGACCGCTTCCCCGCGCATCCCCCGGCCGTGACCAGGGCAATGGCAGGAATCACCTCCGCCCCTCTCAGAGCGGCTGGTGCCCCGCTTCTGTCACGGGGGAGTGACCGCCCTGCTCGCGGAGCCGTCCCGGAAGTCCGGGAGTCGCCCTTGCCTTAAAATCTTGGAAAAACTTTTTACAGATGGAACATAGAAAGTTGGGGCTTCTCCCCCTTCCCTTACAATGGTGCGAACCGAGCTTTCTCGGCCGTTCCACAAAACTTGCTGGAAGCGAGGATCTCTCCCTCGCCTCCCACTAAGGAGCAGGCTGGACACCAGCCTCTCCACAGACCTGTAGGAAGCGAGGATTTCTCACTCGCCTCCCACCAAGGAGCAGGCTGGGCACCCAGCCGCTCCACAAACCTGTAGGAGGTGGGAATCTCTCCCCAGCTTCCCACCAAGGAGCAGGCTGGGCACCCAGCCGCTCCACAAACCTGTAGGAAGTGGGAATCTCTCCCCAGCCTCCCACCAAGGAGCAGGCTGGACACCCAGCCGCTCCACAAACCTGTAGGAAGCGGGCCCATCCCCCACCTCCTACCAAGAAGCAGACCAGGCTTCCCCCGGCCGCTCCATGCCCAGATGTCTCCAGGCCAGCTTTCAATTCAAAACTCGCATGTGCTAAACATGAAATAAACTTTCGCACTGTGATTTGCTTTTCTCTACAAGTGAACAATCTCAGCCGAGATCACACACACGCCTCCTCCCCACCAGCCGATCTCTGGGGCAGGTTGGAAAATCGGCAACAGGAAAAACTTGGAGAAATGATTTCAAAAGCAAATTTTCTCACCACCACGCCAGGTTGTCCTGGGATCGCTAACAATAACTGACTTTAAACAGATACACAATACATAAACAATACACACACATACAAACTACACACTACACAACGAAAAGAACCACCTTTTTACTACCTCCTGGGGGATCTTGGAACCATGGTGTCTCGACCTCAGGCCCGTGGCAGGGAATTCTTTAGATTGCTGTCAGAAAGGAATTCCTTGCAGGATGTTTTCGGTCCAGAGGAAGGGTACCAGGGTCTCGTGTCCCTTCTGGGTGTGCCAAATAACTGTTGCCTTTTCCCCCAGCCTGGAAAAGAAACTCCAGATCATTTTAGCAAGGAGGTAATATAAAAGGGGATCTTTATTTTGAAGGTCTTCAGGAGCAGTTATGGAAAGGTGTCCATAAAAGCCCAGCCCCTCCAGGGTTGAGTACATATTTATAGCTTTTAGGAAATTAGCATAATTAAGAGCACCAATAAGGAGAACAAGTGGCGATTCAATTCCCCCTCAGGTCCAGCCCCTTCCCTGGAGCCCCCCTCTCAGCACTGGCTGCACTCTGCTTATGAAAATGTACCTCAGAGTTGTTCTCGGCCCTGGTTCCCAGGAAGAACTGCGATAGGACAGGGCCTTGCAACCCCCTGGGGCTTGGAGCTCTGGAATTTGTTTTGTCTTTCTGCTTAGGGAAAGGCTATGGAAAGGTACTGGAAAAACTAGCTATTAATATAGTAGGCTACAGAGCCACAAAAATATGGCAGAGAGTACAGAGAACATATAAAAGAAAAAAGGCAGAAACCAAACGGCATCACCGGGAAGCACAGTGCCTAGGGCCAGGAACAAAATGTCGCTTTTCTCGAGAACAGAGAACTCTGGCCCCCCAAGTTTCTTGATGTCAGTTTGGAGGAAGGTTTTTGCAACCTGCAAGGGCAGCCCAGTGTCCTATCCGGTGGCAGCTTGGGTCTGCGAGGAATCTTAATCCATGCGGAATTTCAGCATGCGGTTCTGTCACTCCCAGATAGTGGCCTTCGGCAAACAAGGCGCATCCATGGAAAGATATATATTCAGCTCAAATGTCAGATGCATTATGGAGCATTATGCCAACATAGCGCTCTAGAGTTCTAGCGAGTAGCTGGGTCGGGAAGTACGCCAGCGTACATGGGGCGTCGGGACTTCCCAGCCTGGATTAATAGATACTGATGTAATTAGTCTTATGGTATGTGAATATATAGGGGATTTATTTTGAAGGTCTTCAGGAGCAGTTATGGAAAGGTGTCCATATAAGCCCAGCCCCTCCAGGGGTGGGTACATATTTATAGCTTTTAGGAAATTAGCATAATTGATTAAGAGCACCAATAAGGAGAACAAGTGGCGATTCAATTCCCCCTCAGGTCCAGCCCCTTCCCTGGAGCCCCCTCTCAGCACTGGCTGCACTCTGCTTATGAAAATGTACCTCAGAGTTGTTCTCGGCCTTGGTTCCCAGGAAGAACTGAGATAGGACAGGGACTTGCAAACCCCTGGGGCTTGGAGCTCTGGAATTTGTTTTGTCTTTCTGCTTAGGGAAAGGCTATGGAAAGGTACTGGAAAAACTAGCTATTAATATAGTAGGCTACAGAGCCCCAAAAATATGGGCAGAGAGTACAGAGAACATATAAAAGAAAAAAGGCAGAAACCAAACGGCATCATTCCCCCCTTTTTTGAGACTAACAAGACTCTGTCTTGTCTAGTCTCTACTCTGCATTCAACCATACCTCTGGTTTATACAACTGGCTATCCCACTAGTTGTTACACAGATGCTAATTATAACTACAGTTACTATGAACATTTCTTTATCTAGGTTCAGTTTGGTAACCATGAAGTGAGTGTACTGAAGATATTCAAGGTTCAGTAAGCTCTTTTGAGAGTTACTTGGTGTAGAATTTGAGTTTGCTTTCAAATTTCAACCAAATTTCTAAAAAAATTTTTCATTCAGATTTGCATAAGAACAACAACTAGTGTTAATGATTTTGTGGGTAGTAGGAAATTAAGAGCTATTTTGTTTTGTCAACAGCCTTTAATATGATTAAACATTACATTTGGAATCACACCTCCATGGGCACAGGCCCAATCTTTATCTTGGGGCAAAACTTACCAGGCCAGATTCTCAACTTTGACAAGTTGTCCTTATGAAGAGCTTTTTGATACATTTTGGACTAGAGTTACATGGCAAATTTTAGGACCAAATTTGAATCACGGTTACCAACTGTACAGATAAGAGGTACAAAAGAACAGTTTAAATCATATCATCTCAATTTGTATCAGTCTCTGTTTTCTGGCTGTCTATGGAGCAGACGTCTTCTTAACTCGGGAGCAGTGAATTCAAGGCTCTCTGCCAGCAGCTTTGGATTTGGTGAGGGTAGTCAGGACTTGGAATGACTCTTTTGACTTAGCTCGTAAGATTACTGTCCCTTCTTTCAACATAGACTCAGTCTCTAGGCTTGAATAGTTGCTAGTCTTCCTTCCTTCTAGATGACTTTGCTCAGTTCTAGATCTTTCATTGATATAATCAGTTCAGCTTTTTGTGATGGTACATTTGATGGTAACACTTTTCTCATTGTTACCTGGTTCGTGTTTGTTACTGCATAACCTGTCTTTTGTTTGCCATCTCGCATGAAGCTGCTCTCATCTGCATACAGCTCCCAGGCTGGCACATCTTTCAGGTCTGCTCTGCTTGAATAGGCTTCTTCCATGGTCTGCAAACAGTCAGACTTAAATACATTATCAGTTAGTGCTGGGAACAGACATACTAGGATTGACAGCAAACGTTTTCAGAATAACATTATCCAGTTTCAGTAGCATGGCATAGGGTCCATGTCTTCTATGTTCACAGAACAAACTTACAGTGGTTTGCATGAAACTGTTGGATGTATCAATTCTTGGCTGCTGGTTGGATGCAGCAATTTTCAGTTGCTGACTGCCCTAGTTCTCCAGTTTCAGGATTATTTTACATAATAGTAAAGAGTCCTTGGTCTTTTTTTACTCACAAGGATACAGGAGAAGGTCTTTTACAAATTTAACTCAGTAAACCATTCTAAGATATTTGTTAACACAGGACTCTGCTTACTTATAGCATGCTTTAGGGGAGCCTAAAAACGGCTTCTTGTTCTTTGGGCTCCGTGTTTCCCTTTTGAGTGCTTACCAGAGCAGACAAAGAGCGCTCGCTGCCCTCGCACGGCCGGGGACGGGCGCGGCATGCGGGCACCCCCGCCCAGGGGCACCCCCGGCTCGCCCGCGCTCGGCCCGTGCTGCTGCTCCCAGCGGCTCTCGGGTGTCCTTAAAACAAGCTCGTTACTGTGGAAAGTGCGATAGGGCCGTTCCTGCTCTTAGATCTCACACTCCGGCCCGCTCTGGGCCGGTGCGGGCGGGGCCCAGGAGCAGCGAGTGAGCCGGGCCGTGGCCGCGCAGCGGCGGCCCCGCCTCCGCCAGAGCAGGGCCGAAGCAGCGAAGCGGCAGCCCCGGTCCCGGTTCGCTTCCTGGGACCGCTCCCCCGCGCATCCCCCGGCCGTGACCAGGGCAATGGCAGGAATCACCTCCGCTCCTCTCAGAGCGGCTGGTGCCCCGCTTCTGTCACGGGGGAGTGACCGCCCTGCTCGCGGAGCCGTCCCGGAAGTCCGGGAGTCGCCCTTGCCTTAAAATCTTGGAAAACTTTTTACAGATGGAACATAGAAAGTGGGGGCTTCTCCCCCTTCCCTTACAATGGTGCGAACCGAGCTTTCTCGGCCGTTCCACAAAACTTGCTGGAAGCGAGGATCTCTCCCTCGCCTCCCACTAAGGAGCAGGCTGGACACCCAGCCTCTCCACAGACCTGTAGGAAGCGAGGCTTTCTCACTCGCCTCCCACCAAGGAGCAGGCTGGGCACCCAGCCGCTCCACAAACCTGTAGGAAGTGGGAATCTCTCCCCAGCCTCCCACCAAGGAGCAGGCTGGACACCCAGCCGCTCCACAAACCTGTAAGAAGTGGGAATCTCTCCCCAGCCTCCCACCAAGGAGCAGGCCGGGCACCCAGCCGCTCCACAAACCTGTAGGAAGTGGGAATCTCTCCCCAGCCTCCCACCACGGAGCAGGCTGGACACCCAGCCGCTCCACAAACCTGTAGGAAGTGGGAATCTCTCCCCAGCCTCCCACCAAGGAGCAGGCTGGACACCCAGCCGCGCCACAAACCTGTAGGAAGCGGGGCCCTTCCCCCACCTCCTACCAAGAAGCAGACCAGGCCTCCCCCGGCCGCTCCATGCCCAGATGTCTCCAGGCCAGCTTTCAATTCAAAACTCGCATGTGCTTAACATGAAATAAACTTTCGCACTGTGATTTGCTTTTCTCTACCAGTGAACAATCTCAGCCGAGATCACACACCCGCCTCCTCCCCACCAGCCGATCTCTGGGGCAGGTTGGAAAATCGGCAACAGGAAAAACTTTGAGAAATGATTTCAAAAGCAAATTTTCTCACCACCACGCCAGGTTGTCCTGGGATCGCTAACAATTACTGACTTTAAACAGATACACAATACATAACCAATACACACACATACAAACTACACACTACACAACGAAAAGAACCACCTTTTTACTACCTCCTGTGGGATCTTGGAACCATGGTGTCTCGACCTCAGGCCCGTGGCAGGGAATTCTTTAGATGGCTGTCAGAAAGGAATTCCTTGCAGGATGTTTTCGGTCCAGAGGAAGGGTACCAGGTTCTCGTGTCCCTTCGGGGTGTGCCAAATAACTGTTGCCTTTTCCCCAGCCTGGAAAAGAAACTCGAGATCATTTTAGCAAGGAGGTAATATAAAAGGGGATCTTTTTTTTGAAGGTCTTCAGGAGCAGTTATGGAAAGGTGTCCATAAAAGCCTAGCCCCTCCAGGGGTGAGTACATATTTATAGCTTTTAGGAAATTAGCATAATTGATTAAGAGCACCTATAAGGAGAACAAGTGGCGATTCAATTCCCCCTCAGGTCCAGCCCCTTCCCTGGAGCCCCCCTCTCAGCACTGGCTGCACTCTGCTTATGAAAATGTACCTCAGAGTTGTTCTCGGCCTTGGTTCCCAGGAAGAACTGAGATAGGACAGGGCCTTGCAACCCCCTGGGGCTTGGAGCTCTGGAATTTGTTTTGTTTTTCTGCTTAGGGAAAGGCTATGGAAAGGTACTGGAAAAACTAGCTATTAATATAGTAGGCTACAGAGCCACAAAAATATGGGCAGAGAGTACAGAGAACATATAAAGAAAAAAGGCAGAAACCAAGCGATCACCGGGAGCAGAGTGCCTTATGGCCCGGACACAAAATGTCTTTTCTCTGAGAAAGAGAACTCTGCCCCCCACTTTCTTGATGTCAGTTTTGGGGAGGGTTTTGGCCCTGCAGGGGCAGCCAGGGTCCTTGTTGGTGGCAGCTGGGTTCTGCGAGGAATCTTGATCCATGCGGAATTTCAGCATGCGGCTGTCAACTCCCAGATATGTTGGCCTCGATGGCAACAATGGGCGCTTTTCATGTGAAAGAAAACCTCAGTCCCCAGATGCATGATGCCAGTTTTTAGGAGGCATTTAAGCCCTACAATTGCAGCCAGAGTTTTCTAGCTGATGGCAAGCTTGGGTCTGGGAAGGATCTTGAATCATGCGGCAATTTCAGGTGGTGTCCGGGAGCAGAGTGCCTTAGGGCCGGGACAAAAAGTGTCACTTTTCCTCTGAGAAAGAGAGGCTCTGCCCACCCAGTTTTTGATGTCAGTTTGAGGAGGGTTTGGCCCTGTACGGGCAGCCAGGGTGCTTGTCGGTGGCAGCTTGGGCCTGTGAGGGATCTTGCTCCATGCGGAATTTGAAGAGGCTGCAGTCGACTCCCAGACAGGGGGCCTACGATACAAATGATGGCAACTTTTCCACGTGAAAGAAAACTTAGGCCCCCAGATTCATGATGTCGGTTTGGTGGAGGATATTAGCCCTACAATGCAACCAGAGTCCTGGTTGATGGCAGCTTGCGTCAGCGAATAATCTTGATCCATATGGACATTCAGGTGGCGTCCGGGAGCAGTGCCTTAGGGCAGGGACACAAAAAGTGTCCCTTTTCTCTGAGAAAGAGAACTCTGCCCCCCAGTTTCTTGATGTCCAGTTGGAGGAGGGTTTTGGCCCTACAAGGCAGCCAGGGTCCTGTCGGTGGCGCTTGGTCTGCGAGAATCTTATCCATGCGGATTTCAGCAGCGGCTTTCACTCCAGATATTGGCTTCGATGCAGACATGGCCGCATTTCATGTGAAAGAAACTCAGTCCCCCAAGATGCATGATGCCAGTTTTTAGGAGGCATTTAGTCCCTACATTGCAGCAGAGTTCTAGCTGATGGCAAGCTTGGGTTGGGAAGGATCTTGATCCATGCGGCATTTTCAGGTGCGTCCGGTTGCTTTTCCCCCAGCTGGAAAGAAATCGAGATCATTTTAGCAAGGAGGTAATATAAAAGGGGATCTTTATTTTGAAGGTCTTCAGGAGCAGTTATGGAAAGGTGTCCATAAAAGCCAAGCCCCTCCAGGAGTGAGTACATATTTATAGCTTTTAGGAAATTAGCATAATTAAGAGCACCAATAAGGAGAACAAGTGGCGATTCAATTCCCCCTCAGGTCCAGCCCCTTCCCTGGAGGCCCCCTCTCAGCACTGGCTGCACTCTGCTTATGAAAATGTACCTCAGAGTTGTTCTCGGCCTTGGTTCCCAGGAAGAACTGAGATAGGACAGGGCCTTGCAACCCCCTGGGGCTTGGAGTTCTGGAATTTGTTTTGTCTTTCTGCTTAGGGAAAGGCTATGGAAAGGTACTGGAAAAACTAGCTATTAATATAGTAGGCTACAGAGCCACAAAAATATGGGCAGAGAGTACAGAGAACATATAAAGAAAAAAGGCAGAAACCAAACGGCATCATTCCCCCCTTTTTTAGAGACTAACAAGACTCTGTCTTGTCTAGTCTCTACTCTGCATTCAACCATACCTCTGGTTTATACAACTGGCTATCCCACTAGTTGTTACACAGATGCTAATTATAACTACAGTTACTATGAACATTTCTTTTATCTAGGTTCAGTTTGGTAACCATGAAGTGAGTGTACTGAAGATATTCAAGGTTCAGTAAGCTCTTTTGAGAGTTACTTGGTGTAGAATTTGAGTTTGCTTTCAAATTTCAACCAAATTTCTAAAAAAATTTTTCATTCAGATTTGCATAAGAACAACAACTAGTGTTAATGATTTTGTGGCTAGTAGGAAATTAAGAGCTATTTTGTTTTGTCAACAGCCTTTAATATGATTAAACATGACATTTGGAATCACAGCTCCATGGGCACAGGCCCAATCTTTATCTTGGGGCAAAACTTACCAGGCCAGATTCTCAACTTTGACAAGTTGTCCTTATGAAGAGCTTTTGGATACATTTTGGACTAGAGTTACATGCAAATTTTAGGACCAAAATTTGAATCACGGTTACCAACTGTACAGATAAGAGGTACAAAAGAACAGTTTAAATCATATCATCTCAATTTGTATCAGTCTCTGTTTTCTGGCTGTCTATGGAGCAGACGTCTTCTTAACTCTGGAGCAGTGAATTCAAGGCTCTCTGCCAGCAGCTTTGGATTTGGTGAGGGTAGTCAGGACTTGGAATGACTCTTTTTACTTAGCTCGTAAGATTACTGTCCTTCATTCAACATAGACTCAGTCTCTAGGCTTGAAATAGTTGCTAGTCTTCCTTCCTTCTAGATGACTTTGCTCAGTTCTAGATCTTTCATTGATATAATCAGTTCAGCTTTTTGTGATGGCACATTTGATGGTAACACTTTTCTCATGGTTACCTGGTTCGTGGTTGTTACTGCATAACCTGTCTTTTGTTTGCCATCTCGCATGAAGCTGCTCTCATCTGCATACAGCTCCCAGGCTGGCACATCTTTCAGGTCTGCTCTGCTGGAATAGGTTTCTTCCATGGTCTGCAAACAGTCAGACTTAAATACATTATCAGTTAGTGCTGGGAACAGACATACTAGGATTGACAGCAAACGTTTTCAGAATAACATTATCCAGTTTCAGTAGCATGGCATAGGGTCCATGTCCTCTATGTTCACAGAACAAACTTACAATGGGTTGCATTCAGCTGTTGGATGTATCAATTCTTGGCTGCTGGTTGGATGCAGCAATTTTCAGTTGCTGACTGCCTTAGTTCTCCAGTTTCAGGATTTTTTACATAATAGTAAAGAGTCCTTGGTCTTTTTTACTCACAGGGATACAGGAGAAGGTCTTTTTCAAATTTAACTCAGTAAACCATCCTAAGATATTTGTTAACACAGGACTCTGCTTACTTATAGCATGGTTTAAGGGAGCCTAAAAACGGCTTCTTGTTCTTTGGGCTCGGTGTTTCCCTTTTGAGTGCTTACCAGAGCAGACAAAGAGCGCTCGCTGCCCTCGCACGGCCGGGACGGGCGCGGCATGCGGGCACCCCCGCCCAGGGGCACCCCCGGCTCGCCCGCGCTCGGCCCGTGCTGCTGCTCACAGCGGCTCTCGGGTGTCCTTAAAACAAGCTCGTTACTGTGGAAAGTGCGATAGGGCCGTTCCTGCTCTTAGATCTCACACTCCCGGCCCGCTCTGGGCCGGTGCGGGCGGGCCCAGGAGCAGCGAGTGAGTCGGGCCGTGGCCGCGCAGCGGCGGCCCCGCCTCCGCCAGAGCAGGGCCGAAGCAGCGCAGCGGCAGCCCCGGTCCCGGTTCGCTTCCTGGGACCGCTCCCCCGCGCATCCCCGGCCGTGACCAGGGCAATGGCAGGAATCACCTCCGCCCCTCTCAGAGCGGCTGGTGCCCCGCTTCTGTCACGGGGGAGTGACCGCCCTGCTCGCGGAGCCGTCCCGGAAGTCCGGGAGTCGCCCTTGCCTTAAAATCTTGGAAAAACTTTTAACAGATGGAACATAGAAAGTGGGGGCTTCTCCCCCTTCCCTTACAATGGTGCGAACCGAGCTTTCTCGGCCGTTCCACAAAACTTGCTGGAAGCGAGGATCTCTCCCTCGCCTCCCACTAAGGAGCAGGCTGGACACCCAGCCTCTCCACAGACCTGTAGGAAGCGAGGATTTCTCACTCGCCTCCCCCCAAGGAGCAGGCTGGGCACCCAGCCGCTCCACACACCTGTAGGAAGTGGGAATCTCTCCCCAGCTTCCCACCAAGGAGCAGGCTGGGCACCCAGCCGCTCCACAAACCTGTAGGAAGTGGGAATCTCTCCCCAGCCTCCCACCAAGGAGCTGCTGGACTACCCCCCGCTCACAACTGTAGGAAGTGGAATCTCTCTCAGCCACCACCAAGGAGGCAGGCTGGACACCCAGCCGCTCCACAACCTGTAGGAAGTGTGTATCTCTCCCCAGCCTCCCACCAAGGAGCAGGCTGGACACCCAGCCGCTCCACAAACCTGTAGGAAGCGGGGCCCATCCCCAACCTCCTACCAAGAAGCAGACCAGGCCTCCCCCGGCCGCTCCATGCCCAGATGTCTCCAGGCCAGCTTTCAATTCAAAACTCGCATGTGCTAAACATGAAATAAACTTTCGCACTGTGATTTGCTTTTCTCTACCAGTGAACAATCTCAGCCGAGATCACACACCCGCCTCCTCCCCACCAGCCGATCTCTGGGCAGGTTGGAAAATCGGCAACAGGAAAAACTTGGAGAAATGATTTCAAAAGCAAATTTTCTCACCACCACGCCAGGTTGTCCTGGGATCGCTAACAATTACTGACTTTAAACAGATACACAATACATAAACAATACACACACATACCAACTACACACTACACAACGAAAAGAACCACCTTTATACTACCTCCTGTGGGATCTTGGAACCATGGTGTCTCGACCTCAGGCCCGTGGCAGGGAATTCTTTAGATTGCTGTCAGAAAGGAATTCCTTGCAGGATGTTTTCGGTCCAGAGGAAGGGTACAGGTTCTCGTGTCCCTTCTGGGTGTGCCAAATAACTGTTGCCTTTTCCCCCAGCCTGGAAAAGAAACTCGAGATCATTTTAGCAAGGAGGTAATATAAAAGGGGATCTTTATTTTGAAGTTCTTCAGGAGCAGTAATGGAAAGGTGTCCATAAAAGCCCAGCCCCTCCAGGGGTGAGTACATATTTATAGCTTTTAGGAAATTAGCATAATTAAGAGCACCAATAAGGAGAACAAGTGGCGATTCAATTCCCCCTCAGGTCCAGCCCCTTCCCTGGAGCCCCCCTCTCAGCACTGGCTGCACTCTGCTTATGAAAATGTACCTCAGAGTTGTTCTCGGCCTTGGTTCCCAGGAAGCACTGAGATAGGACAGGGCCTTGCAACCCCCTGGGGCTTGGAGCTCTGGAATTTGTTTTGTCTTTCTGCTTAGGGAAAGGCTATGGAAAGGTACTGGAAAAACTAGCTATTAATATAGTAGGCTACAGAGCCACAAAAATATGTGCAGAGAGTACAGAGAACATATAAAAGAAAAAAAGGCAGAAACCAAACGGCATCACCGGGAGCAGAGTGCCTTAGGCCGGGAACAAAAAGTGTCCCTTTTCTTCTGAGAAGGAACTCTGCCCCACTTTCTTGATGTCGTTTGGAGAGGGGTTTTGCTGCAAGGGCAGCCAGGGTCCTTGTTGGTGCAGATTGGTCTGCGAGGATCTTAAAATCCCATGCGGAGATTTTAGCCATGCGGCTGTCACTCCCGAATGTGGCCTCGAGCAAACAAGGCGCTTTTTCCATGTGAAGAAAACCTCAGTCCCCCAGATACATGATGACAGTTTTTAGGAGGCATTAGCCTACAATTGTAAAAGCAGAGTTCTTAGCTTGATGGCAGCTTGGGTCTGGGAAGGATTTGATCCATGCGCGCATTTCAGGTGGCGTCCGGGAGCATTGTTCCTTCGGGCCGGGACACAAAATGTGTCCCTTTTCTCTGAGAAAGAGAACTCTGCCCCCCACTTTCTTGATGTCAGTTTGGAGGAGGGTTTTGGCCCTGCAGGTGCAGCCAGGGTCCTTGTCGGTGGAAGCTTGGGTCTGCGAGGAATCTTAATCCATGCGGAATTTCAGCATGCGGCTGTCAACTCCCAGACATGGGGCCTTCCATTCAAATGATGGCACTTTTCCACGTGAAAGAAAACTCCGTCTCCCAAATCATGATGCCAGTTTTTAGGAGGCATTTAGCCCTGCAATTGCAGCCAGAATTCTAGTTGATGGCAGCTTGCGTCAGCCAGGAATCTTGATCCATACGGACTTTCAGGTGGCGGCCGGGAGCAGAGTGCCTTAGGGCCAAGGACACAAAAAGTTGCCCTTTCTCTGAGAAAGAGAACTCTGCCGCCAGTTTCGTGATGTCAGTTTTGGAGGAGGGTTTTGCCCGCAAGCAGCCAGGGTCCCTGTCGGCTGGCAGCTTGGTCTGCGAGGAATCTTGATCATACGGAATTTGAAAGACGCAGCAGGGAGCAGAGTGCCTTAGGGCCGGGACACAAAAAGTGTCCCTTTTCTCTGGAAAGAGAACTCTGCCCCCCACTTTCTTGATGTCAGTTTGGAGGAGGGTTTTGGCCCTGCAAGGGCAGCCAGGGTCCTTGTTGGTGGCAGCTTGGGTCTGCGAGGAATCTTAATCCATGCGGAATTTCAGCATGCGGCTGTCAACTCCCAGGTATGTGGCCTTCGATGCAAACCATGGCGCATTTCCATGTGAAAGAAAACTCAGTCCCCCAGATGCATGATGCCAGTTTTTAGGAGGCATTTAGCCCTACAATCTCAGCCAGAGTTCTAGTTGATGGCAGCTTGGGTCTGGGAAGGATCTTGATTCATGCGGCATTTCAGGTGGCGTCCGGTGTTGCCTTTTCCCCCAGCCTGGAAAAGAAACTCGAGATCATTTTAGCAAGGAGGTAATATAAAAGGGGATCTTTATTTTTAAGGTCTTCAGGAGTAGTTATGGAAAGGTGTCCATAAAAGCCCAGCCCCTCCAGGGGTGAGTACATATTTATAGCTTTTAGGAAATTAGCATAATTGATTAAGCGCACCAATAAGGAGAACAAGTGGCGATTCAATTCCCCCTCAGGTCCAGCCCCTTCCCTGGAGCCCCCCTCTCAGCACTGGCTGCACTCTGCTTATGAAAATGTACCTCAGAGTTGTTCTCGGCCTTGGTTCCCAGGAAGAACTGAAGATTAGGAAGGGGCCTTGCAACCCTGGGGCTTGGAGCTCTGGAATTTGTTTGTCTTTCTGCTTAGGGAAGGTATGGAAAGGTACTGGAAAAACTAGCTATTAATATAATGGCTACTAGAGCCACAAAAATATGTGCATGAGAGTACAGAGAACATATAAAAGAAAAAGGCACAAACCAAACGGCATCACCGGGAGCACAGTGCCTTAGGCCGGACACAAAAGTGTCCCTTTTCTCTGAGAAGAGAACTCTGCCCCCAGTTTTCTTGATGTCATTTGGAGGAGGGTTTGGCCTGCAAGGGCACTGGGTCCTTGTTGTGGCAGCTTGGTACTGCGAGTGATTCTTGCTCCATGCGGAATTTGAAGAGGCGGCAGTCAACTCCCAGACAGGGGGCCTAAAATACAAATGATGGCACTTTTCCACGTGACAGAAAACTTAGGCCCCCAGATTCTTGATGTCGGTTTGGTTGAGGTTTTTGGCCCTACAAATGCAACCAGAATCCTGGTTGATGGCAGCTTGCGTCAGCGAATAATCTTGATCCATACGGAATTTCAGGTGGCGTCCGGGAGCACAGTGCCTTAGGGCCGGGACACAAAAAGTGTCATATTCTTCTGAGAAAGAGAACTCTGCCCCCCAGTTTCTTGATGTCAGTTCGGAGGAGGGTTTTTGCCCTGAAGGGCAGCCAGGGTCCTTGTCGGTGGCAGCTTGGGTCTGTGAGGGATCTTGCTGCATGCGGAATTTGAAGAGGCGGCAGTCGACTCCCAGACAGGGGGCCTAAAATACAAATGATGGCACTTTTCCACGTGAAAGAAACTTAGGCCCCCAGATTCATGACATCGGTTTGGTGGGGGGTTTTAGCCCTACAAATGCAACCAGAGTCCTGGTTGATGGCATCTTGCGTCAGCGAATAATCTTGATCCATACGGACATTCAGGTAGCGTCCGGAAGCAGAGTGCCTTAGGGCCACGACAAAAAAAGTGTCCGTTTTCTCTGAGAAAGAGAACTCTGCCCCCCAGTTTCTTGATGTCAGTTTGGAGGAGGGTTTTGGCCCTGCAAGGGCAGCCAGGGTCCTTGTTGGTGGCAGGCTTGGTCTGCGAGGAATCTTGATCCATACGGATTCTCAGGAGGAAGCAGGGAGCAGAGTGCATTAGGGCCGGGACACAAAAAGTGTCCCTTTTCTCTGAGAAAGAGAACTCTGCCCCCCAGTTTCTTGATGTCAGTTTGGAGGAGGGTTTTGGCCCTGCAAGGGCAGCCAGGGTCCTTGTTGGTGGCAGCTTGGGTCTGCGAGGAATCTTAATCCATGCGGGATTTCAGCATGCGGCTTTCAACTCCCAGATATGTGGCCTTCGATTCAAACAATGGCGCTTTTCCATGTGAAAGAAAACTCAGTCCCCCAGATCCATGATGCCAGTTTTTAGGAGGCATTTAGCCCTACAATTGCAGCCAGAGTTCTAGTTGATGGCAGCTTGGGTCTGGGAAGGATCCTTGATCCATGCGGCATTTCAGGTGGCGTCCGGTGTTGCCTTTTCCCCCAGCCTGGAAAAGAAACTCGAGATCATTTTAGCAAGGAGGTAATATAAAAGGGGATCTTTATTTTGAAGGTCTTCAGGAGCAGTTATGGAAAGGTGTCCTTAAAAGCCCAGCCCCTCCAGGGGTGAGTACATATTTATAGCTTTTAGGAAATTAGCATAATTGATTAAGAGCACCAATAAGGAGAACAAGTGGCGATTCAATTCCCCCTCAGGTCCAGCCCCTTCCCTGGAGCCCCCCTCTCAGCACTGGCTGCACTCTGCTTATGAAATGTACCTCAGAGTTGTTCTCGGCCTTGGTTCCCAGGAAGAACTGAGATAGGACAGGGCCTTGCAACCCCCTGGGGCTTGGAGCTCTGGAATTTGTTTTGTCTTTCTGCTTAGGGAAAGGCTATGGAAAGGTACTGGAAAAACTAGCTATTAATATAGTAGGCTACAGAGCCACCAAAAATATGTGCAGAGAGTACAGAGAACATATAAAAGAAAAAAGGCAGAAACCAAACGGCATCATTCCCCCCTTTTTTAGAGACTAACAAGACTCTGTCTTGTCTAGTCTCTACTCTGCATTCAACCATACCTCTGGTTTATACAACTGGCTATCCCACTCGTTGTTACACAGATGCTCATTATATAACTACAGTTACTATGAACATTTCTTTTATCTAGGTTCCAGTTTGGTCAACCATTGAAGTGAGTGTACTGAGATATTCAAGGTTCAGTAAGCTCTTTTGAGAGTTACTTGGTGTAGAATTTGAGTTTGCTTTCAAATTTCAACCAAATTTCTAAAAAAATTTTTCATTCAGATTTGCATAAGAACAACAACTAGTGTTAAGGATTTTGTGGCTAGTAGGAAATTAAGAGCTATTTTGTTTTGTCAACAGCCTTTAATATGATTAAACATGACATTTGGAATCACAGCTCCATGGGCACAGGGCCAATCTTTATCTTGGGGCAAAACTTACCAGGCCAGATTCTCAACTTTGACAAGTTGTCCTTATGAAGAGCTTTTGGATACATTTTGGACTAGAGTTACATGCAAATTTTAGGACCAAATTTGAATCACGTTTACCAACTGTACAGATAAGAGGTACAAAAGAACAGTTTAAATCATATCATCTCAATTTGTATCAGGCTCTGTTTTCTGGCTGTCTATGGAGCAGACGTATTCTTAACTCTGGAGCAGTGAATTCAAGGCTCTCTGCCAGGGCACTTTGATGTGGCTGAGTAGTTCAGGCTCGGAAGACCTACTTAGCTATCTTACATTACTGTCCCTTCATTCAACATAACTCCAGTCTCTAGGCGCCTTGAATAGTGCTTAGTCTTTCCTTCCTTCTAGATGACTTTGCTCAGTTCTAACTCTTCATATATAATCTAGTTCAGCTTTTTGCGAGGTACATTTGATCGTAACACTTTTCCATGGGTTACCTGGTTCGTGGTTGTTACTGCATAACCTGTCTTTTGTTTGCCATCTCGCATGAAGCTGCTCTCATCTGCATACAGCTCCCAGGCTGGCACATCCTTCAGGTCTGCTCTGCTGGAATGGTCTGCAAACAGTCAGACTTAAATACATTATCAGTTAGTGCTGGGAACAGACATACTAGGATTGACAGCAAACGTTTTCAGAATAAAATTATCCAGTTTCAGTAGCATGGCATAGGGTCCATGTCTTCTATGTTCACAGAACAAACTTACAGTGGTTTGCATGCAACTGTTGGATGTATCAATTCTTGGCTGCTGGTTGGATGCAGCAATTTTCAGTTGCTGACTGCCCTAGTTCTCCAGTTTCAGGATTATTTTA
>JAVTVJ010005493.1:0-12927 GCA_034509425.1 Eopsaltria australis | reverse complement strand
GCCGGCCATGGAGGCAGGTCTTCCCCGGTCGGCCATAGCGAGCAGGTCTTTCCCCGGCTGGCCACGGAGAGCAGGTCGACCCCGGCCGGCCACGGAGTGCAGTCTACCCGCGGAGGCGTCGAAGAGCAGGTCTACCCCGGCAGCCATGGAGAGCAGTCTACCCCGGCCGGCCACGGATTGCAGTTCTACCCCGGCGGCGAGGGGAGAGCAGGTTACCCCGGCGGCCAGGGCGGGAACAGGGGTCTACCCCGGCAGCCAGGAGAGAGGAGATCTACCCCGGCCGGCTGGCCAGCGAGGGCTGCAGGTTACCCGCATCCATGGAGAGCAGGTCTACCCCGGCGGACAGGGGAGAACAGGTCTACCCCGGCCGTCCATGGAGAGCAGGTCTACCCCGGCGGCCGTCAGGGAGAGCAGGTCTACCCCGGCCGGCCACGGGGAGCAGGTCTACCCCGTCCGGCCATGTAGAGCTGGTCTACCCCTTGCGGCCACGGAGTGCAGGTCTACCCTGGCCGGCCACAGAGAGCAGGTCTACCACGGCCGGCCACGGAGAGCAGGTCTACCCCGGCCGGACACGGAGAGCAGGTCTACCCCGGCCAGCCACGGAGAGCAGGTCTACCCCGGCGGCCGGCAGGGAGAGTGCAGGTCTACCCCGGCCCGCCACGGAGAGCAGGTCTACCCCGGCCGGCCACGGACAGCAGGTCTACCCCGGCCGGCCACGGACAGCAGGTCTACCCCGGCGGCGAGGGGAGAGCAGGTCTACCCCGGCGGCCAGGGGAGAACAGGTCTACCCCGGCCGGCCAGGGGAGAGCAGGTCTACCCCGGCGGCCGGCAGGGAGAGTGGAGGTCTACCCAGGCAGCCGGCAGGGAGAGTGCAGGGCTATCCCGGCGGCCGGCAGAGAGAGTGCAGGTCTACCCCGGCTGCCGGCAGGGAGAGTGCAGGTCTACCCCGGCCGGCCATGGACAGCAGGTCTACCCTGGTGGCCAGGGGAGAACAGGTCTACCCCGGCCGGCCACGGAGTGCAGGTCTAGCCCGGCCGGCCACGGAGAGCAGGTCTACCCCGGCGGCCGTCATGGAGAGCAGGCCTACCCCGGCTGGCCACAGACAGCAGGTCTACCCCTGCTGGCCACGGAGTGCAGGTTTTCCCCGGGCAGCCACGGAGTGCAGGTCTACCCCGGCCGGCCACGGAGAGCAGGTCTACCTCGGCCGGCCACGGAGTGCAGGTTTACCGTGGCCGGCCATGGAGAGCAGGTCTTCCCAGGACGGCCATAGCGAGCAGGTTTTCCCCGGCCGGCCATCGAGAGCAGGTCTACCCCGGCGGCCGGCCACGGAGTGCAGGTCTACCCCGGCGGCGAGGGGAGAGCTGGTCTGCCCCGGCGGCCAGGGGAGAACATGTCTACCCCGGCCGGCCAGGGAGAGCAGGTCTACCCCTGAGGCCAGCAGCGAGAGTGCAGGTCTACCCCGGCGGTCGGCAGGGAGAGTGCAGGTCTACCCCGGCATCCATGGAGAGAAGGTCTACCCCGGCGGACAGGGGAGAACAGGTCTACCCCGGCCGGCCACGGAGAGCAAGTTCACCCTGGCGGCCGTCAGGGAGAGCAGGTCTACCCCGGCCGGCCACGGAAAGCAGGTTTACCCCGGCCGGCCACAGACAGCAGGTCTACCCCGTCCGGCCACGGACAGCAGGTCTACCCCGGCCGGCCACGGAGTGCATGTCTACCCCGGCAGCGATGGGAGAGCAGGTCTACACCGGCCGGCCAGGGGAGAACAGGACTACCCCGGCAGCCGGCAGGGAGAGTGCAGGTCTACCCCGGCGGCCGGCAGGGAGAGTGCAGGTCTATCCCGGCGGCCGGCAGGGTGAGTGCAGGTCTACCCCGGCGGCCGACAGGGAGAGTGCAGGTCTACCCCGGCCGGCCATGGAGAGCAGGTCTACCCCGGCGGCCGTCAAGGAGAGCAGGTCTGCCCCGGCCGGCCACGGAGAGCAGGTCTACCCCGGCCGGCCACGGAGTGCAGGTCTACCGTGGCCGGCCATGAAGAACAGGTCTACCCCGGCTGGCATAGCGAGCAGGTCTTCCCCGGCCGGCCAAGGAGAGCAGGTCTACCCCGGCCGGCCACGGAGTGCATGTCTACCCCGGCCGGCCATGGAGAGCAGGTGTACCCCGGAGGCCTTCAGGGAGAGCAGGTCTACCACGGCAGCCATGGAGAGAAGGTCTACCCCTGCCGGCCACGGAGTGCAGGTCTGTCCCGGCGGCGAGGGGAGAGCAGGTCTACCCCGGCGGCCAGGGGTGAGCAGGTCTACCCCGGCAGCCACGGAGAGCAAGTCTACTCCGGCCGGCCTCGGACAGCAGGTCTACCCCGGCCGGCCACGGACAGCAGGTCTACCCTGGCGGCCACGGAGAGCAGGTCTATCCCGGCCAACCACGGACAGCAGGTCTACCCCTGCCGGCCACGGAGTGCAGGTCTACCCCGGCCGGCCATGGAGAGCTGGTCTACCCCGGCCGGCCACGGAGTGCAGGTCTACCCCGGCGGCGAGGGGAGAGCAGGTCTACCCCGGCGGCCAGGGCAGAACAGGTCTACCCCGGCCGGCCAGGGAGAGCAGGTCTACCCCGGCGGCCGGCAGGGAGAGTGCAGGTCTACCCCGGCGGCCGGCAGGGAGAGTGCAGGTCTATCCCGGCGGCCGGCAGGGAGAACAGGTCTACCCCGGCCGGCCAGGGGAGAGCAGGTCTACCCCAGCGGCCGTCAGGGAGAGGGCAGGTCGACCCCGGCGGCCGGCAGGGAGAGTGCAGGTCTACCCCGGCCGGCCATGGAGAGAAGGTCTACCCCGGCGGACAGGGGAGAACAGGACTACCCCGGCTTGCCACGGAGAGGAGGTCAAGTCCGGCGGCCGTCAGGGAGAGCAGGTCTACCCCGGCTGGCCACGGAGAGCAGGTCTACCCCGTCCGGCAACGGAGAGAAGGTCAACCCCGGACGGCCACGGACAGAAGGTCTACCCCTTTTGGCCACGGAGTGCAGGTCTACCCCGGCCGGCCATGGAGAGCACGTCTACCCCAGCGGCCGTCAGGAAGAGCAGGTCTACTCCGGCCGGCCACGGAGAGCAGGTCTACCCCGTCCGGCCCTGGAGAGCACGTCTACCCCTGCCTGCCACGGAGTGCAGGTCTACCCCGGCCGGCCATGCAGAGCAGGTCTACCCGGGCGGCCGTCAGGGAGAGCAGGTCTTCCCCGGCCGGCCACGGAGAGCAGGTCTACCCCAGCGGCCGGCAGGGAGAGTGCAGGTCTACCCCGGTGTCACGATCCGCTCATAGGAGCGGGGGTCGTGATGGTTCGTTACTTTGAATCTCAGAGTGCAAAAGAAAACAGGGACAACTATTTTTGCTTAAATCAAAATCAAAAAGCACTTTATTGAGTGCCAACAACACGCTTATGCGATAGAGAAGAGAGAGAGAGAAGAAAGAAAGAAAGGGGAAAGGAGGGGCATAGCTACCACGGCACGACGAAGTCCTCGTTGTCCGGATCCGATGGATTCGTCTCGTCCGTAGGGAGTACTCGTAGGGGTACTTTTTGAGAGTCTCTTTATAGTCTTTTCGAAAGCGGGGGGGCAGGTAAGCAAGAGATGAGGCAATCCCTCCAGAGACGAGGGGCAAGTAGCCAGCAGGTGGGGAGTAAGGCCCATTGTTTTAGAGTACAGGTGCAGCTGTACAGGACATATAGTTCGGTTCTTTCCATCCCGGTAGCCGGGAGAATGCGGTTCCCACAGGCATGTACCAACACGCCTCTGCAGCACAGCTCAGCAGCACAGCTCTGCTGTACACCTGGGCACCTGGCAGGCACCCCATCAAGATCTGACTGGACTTCTATTGTGCAAAAGTCCTTTTTCCCTCTTAGGGTCTCTGGGTTTTCGGCCTCTGCTTCTGTCGATGGTCGTGAGGCAGATAGGGATTTCCGTCCAGACTCTTACACCACCCCGTGGCTCACGATCGTCGTCAGGAACCTGTAGCGTTGTCACGATGCCTTCTGGAGTCTGTAGTGTTGTCACGATGTCTTCAGGACTCGTCCGTGCCAGTAGCATACCCCGGAAAACAGAGACAAAAGAGAAAGAGAGAAGGGAAAAGAAAAAGGGAAAAGAAAGCAAAAGAATAAGCAATTTTAATCACATGAAATTTTGTTTAAATTTCAACAGGGCAACAATTGTCTTATTATAGTAAAATTTCATTAATAATTATTCAAATAAAGCAGTTTAATTTCTTATTGTAACTTAAAATCATATTAATCAACAGGGCAACAATTGCCTTATTATAATAAAATTTCATTAATAATTATTCAAATCATTATACTTTAGGATTACATTAATACATTGTTACACCTTAAAATTACATTAATTGATTGAATCACAAAACAATAAAAATACCTTAATATTTCATTAATAATTGTTTAGATTACAATAAGCAGTAAAGTATTTATCCAATTTCTTATTACACCTTAGCTCGCCTTGCATCAATAATGTCAGGGGTGTCCACAGAGGATGAAACATCAACCAGATTATGCATATTCATTACGGATGTCAAGTATGCTACTCGTTTCATCATTCTCCAGTTCAGGATATACAAAATTGCCGATAAGACAAAACCTACTAAAACTAAAATCAAGAGAACAATGATGGGATGACACAATTTATTCAGGACCCCTGTGGCAGTAGGTGACCACCCAAAAAGGGTATCCCACCAACTGTGGTCAGCATCCTTTCTTACCCTTTCCAGAACACGATGTATTTTGTTTACATTGTGATGAACAGTTACCAAGGTTTTCTGTCCGTTCTTCTTGATCTTCTCCAAAATTTCGATTAAATCCTGATGAAGCAACAATTGCTTTACCAAGGTAAGGTTCATCCCAATGCGGGTAGGCACAACTTGGTGTATCAGCGAGTAATTGGATTGCAAAAGGTGATAAGAAGTAACTGGAGCTGAATAAGAAAAATCACATCCTATGATTTTAGTAAAATTACAAACACAAAAATTCGAATGATTTTTAGTGTCCATCACCAAATTTTCTACAACTATTTGATCACAAGCAGTTCTCAAGCATGCACATCCATTGCCTATATACACAAGCACTGTTTCAGGATTCTCTTTAAGATGAATTTCAAAATGACAGATATTCTGCTCCGTATCTAAGCAAATGTCCTGAGCTCTGATTGCATTACTTTCACAAATGAACCCTAGTTGCTCCCGGGCAACACAAGTTTCTAAATCCACAGTTTGCCATTTTTTGCCAATTTGACGGGCCCACTGCTTATGCCCAAAAGGGTAAAGAATAGTTCCATTCCGGTTCAGCCCCAGAGGAACAATGGGAAAGATTGAATGCACTGAAGCATTGTGTATAGTTAGCACAAAAGCTGTGGCTGTGTTTGTAGCAGTGTTGTAAGTGAAATTCACTAAGTTCCACCACGATTGGAATTCTCTTTCAAATTTAGTGGCACTATCCCAAATTATTTTCCGAATTTCAGTAGGAAAAGTGCCTTCTTCGCCTTCTCTTATAATTGAGGCGGCAACTGACTGCATCCACAATTGAGCCTGGATGCAGCTAAGGGCTAAAGAAACATTATTTTGTGTGGCACCAAGTGCATCAATTATCAATTTGTGGTCATTCACATTTATCCTTTCCCAATCTGGTAACACGTTTGATAACAGCCACTGGTGAGTTCCTAAAGCCAATAATGATGATTGCAGTGGTTGTTGTAATTTGGTCAAATCTGCAGTAGTGGTAGCCAGTTTATTCATTAACACTTCTGAATCAATGCTATTCAAAATTCCCAATCCTGTTCCCACAAAACCGGTTATGTCGCTCTGCATTCTTTTCTTAATAAAGTTTCTGTTTTGCAGCCAGGTTGTCCACCCTTCAAAAGAAGTTTGCAAGAAAGGTGAACAAGCCGGCTGGATTTCCGAAACATTGCTTTTCATGAGTAATTTGACATGTTTGAGGGACCATACCGGGTTAAACAATAATTGTTGTTGGCCTGTTTTCCTGATTATATATGGTCCAATTTTGAAAATTTTTGGGCTCAACCTAACCGGTGGTGGGGTTGTAGGCACAAATATTTCAATGTCAAATTCCCCCCAGTAGTTAGTATTGTTCTTGCTACATGTCACTTTATAAGAAAACTGCACAGCAGTTAGGTTTAGCCAACAATCCCGATTTTCAACTTTGCAAAATGAAATTTGGCTGTGTGGCCCCATACTATAACTGGGTACAGACTCAGTAAAAGTTCCAGTAATTAACCTACATCGTATTGAAACATCATCACCCTGAGTTACCATAAAAGGAGGGAAAACATTATTGTGGTCCAACACAAAGGGGGTATCAACATTGTGGTATGTGACTATTACATTCAGTGTGGGCTCGGGCACAATTCTCATTTTGAATTGGTGGACCAAACCTCTCAGGCTTGACTGATCTGCCGAATTATTTTGCCAAATACATGTTACATAGGTCGGCCCGGTTAAAGTAAAATTGTGCCAGCATTCCTTGGGCTCGTCCTTACAGAGCTTTGTAATTTCAACGTTAACGGTACTACGATCTAAAGTGTCGCTACCTACATTCTTCTGACGGCAGCACAATATGTAGGGGGCTTGTTTGTTACATGTCCACTCAGCTGTGGGACATAATTCTGCTGTAATGTTGGGGTGTAATTTACTTGTCACATCTTGTTCCAAAAAATTTCCTGAAATTGCAATGGTGGAAGCTTTCTCATAAAGGGACCCGTCCACTTTTCTGCATCCTACCTTTATTTGTTCACCAATTGTTCCATTTAGGACTCTGGTCCAATCCCTCCGGTCCCATTCCCATTCATCTCGACCGTATACCTTGGAATCATGCAGTATTACCGTCAGGAGGCTTGGGTGACGACCTTTGGGGTATGGTCCTTGAGCACTAGTATGCCTGAGGGTAGCTTTGGACCACGGCCACTCTGCTGGGTATTGGCCATGGTATTGTGGTAGGATGCAGAAAAGCAACACTAGTCTTATCATGGCTTATCTGGTTTCATGTCCCTCGGAGTTCTCCTGTGAAAAGCAAACACAACAGAGCCTGCCACCAAGGGGCAGAAAAGGTTAAAATGATGGGATTATCCAACGTGTATTTATCCGATGCTCTTTCCCTAGGGCATCAGATGCTACCCATGCATATTTATTCAGAGGGGTCTTTAGGACTAGTGGTACCTCACCCACAGTAGGGAGATCCACTAGGACAGGCTGTCCAGGATAGTGTGCTGGATTTGCTGAATCATCTGGTCCCTGTAGTGAAGGGATTATGGTTGGAGCTGTTGGGCAAAAGGCAGTGATTTTGGGACACCCGTTCACCCCCCATCTATCATTCACACCTTTTACAGCTTCCCATAGCCGGATATCCCAATTTCCCTCCTGTGGTTTTAAGAATCTTTTTAGAAGACCATTGCTCCTTTCCACAATCCCATTAGCTTGAGGGTAGTAAGGGGTATGAAAAGTCCATTTAATCCCTTCCCCCTTAGCCCAGTCTTGTACTACCCTGGCGGTGAAGTGAGACCCGTTGTCTGATTGGATTTCTTGTGGTTTTGGGAAAGTGCCAAACCATTCCTGCAAAGCTTTGACAGTGTTTTCTCCTGTAGCTCTTTTAAAAGCATTAGCTTGGACCAGCCCGGATACAACCTCTACTCCCACCAACACAAAGTGTTTACCTCCTGAACTCTTGAAGGGACCGATGTAATCTACCTGCCATGCATCCCATAAACCTTTACCTTCTCTTAAATGTAGAGGGTCATCCTCTAAAGGGTGTCTCTCTAGTCGCCTGCGACACTGTTCGCAGGCTGATATGCATGTTTTACACATCTCTCTGGTAACAGGCCAGCCGCGAGCAAGGGCTTCTTTATAGAGGTCCTTTGCACCTGTGTGATGTCTTTTTACATGCAGCCACTCTAACAAGTGTTCCCAGTCCTCTGTAATTTGATCCTTTTTTACAGTACTCAGTCTTGCTAGCTCATCGGCTTTATTGTTCCACTCTCCTGCTGGATTCCCATCTACCTGGTGAGAGGCTACCCACCCCACGGCAAAGTTTCCTTGTCCTGCAATGTTCAATATTTCCTGCCACTTCTCCTTTTGCCATACTGGAATTCTGTTGACTTCCCAGTCATTCTGTTGCCAAAAAGAGAGCCACTCGGTACATCCCTTGAACACAGCATAAGAATCAGTGTAAATGTGGATGGGAGAAGTGTTCTGTGCCTCCCGTTGGAAAACACTCCAAACAGCTATCAGCTCGCCAACTTGTGCACTGCCCTCCCCCTCTGTGATGATTTGTTCACCGGAGGACGTGTGGAGGGCTACAGCCTTATATCTCCACGTTTTTCCCTCACGTCTGGCAGACGCGTCAGTGAACCAAGAATTAGCTGACTGCTCGGGGGAGAAAGGAGGGGCTACCTTAATAGCTGAGGCAGGTTTGTCTTGGCTGCTACTTAAGCTCTCTTGTATTGCCAGGTTTTTTACAGCTCCTTCAGTTATGGAGAAAGTGTTACAATAATGTTCAATCTGAGCATACCACTTTCTAACTGAGGCTCTCTGAGCCACCCCGTCAGGTGGGGGGGTCCCAGTAGAAACAGTTTTAATGACTTTGAAAGGGCCTCTTAAAACAATTGGTTGCTGTCGTGTAATTTTCTCCACTTCTATCAGAGCTAAGCTAACTACAAACAGCCCCTTTTCCCAGATAGTGTATCTTTTCTCGGCATCTCTGAAGCCACGGGAGTGAAAACCAACAGGTCTTGTTGGGCCCTCAGGGCCCCGCTGCCAGATGTGAACTGACAGCCCTGAGGAAACAAATCCCCATTCCACTTGGAAAGGATCTGTAGGGTGAATAGGGCCTAGGGCTTGGTGAGCTGTTGCTTCAAAAATCAGCAATTGTAAGGCTTCTTCTTGGGAAGTATCCCATTCCCATTTTACCCCTTTTCTCAGCAATTTATAAAGAGGTCTGGCAATTATGGAAAAATCAGGGATGTATTTTCTCCAGAACACCAATAACCCTAAAGCATGTTGGAGATCTTTCCTAGATTCAGGCATTTTAATCTGATCTAAAAAGGTTAAGGTTTCAGGTGGGATATCCTTCCACCAAATTCCCAAAAACCAGTTTACCTGGTTTTGAGGACAGAGGTGTTTTGGGTCGTTGCCTGGACTTTGAAGGAAAGGCTGCTTTGGCTCACTGCCCAGACTTTGAGGGAGGGGTTGCTTAGGCTCACTGCCCAGACTTTGAGAAAGCAAGGGGGGTCCACTAATGTCTGGGTTTTCACCATGAGGGACCCCAATGTCCCTGCTAGCCAGTGTTTGCTCTGATTTCTCTTGTGGGGTTTTTACAGGTCCACATTTTCTATTGTAATTAATCAGATCTTCTGCAACCTCATAACATGTATAAACTTTGCGATCACTGGCAGGTGAATTCAAGTGTGAACCCGAAGGCTGAGAGGGTGAGGTATATGGGACATTCACGGGATCAGTAGATCCGGTTCGATCTGTTGAGTTTTCAAGGAATTTTTCTAGTTTCTCTACGGGACCCACAGCTGCTATGGTTTTCTGTAAGACAATTGCTGTGGGTTTGAGTGATTCTGGGGGACCCCGAATTAAAGGGGTCTTCATTTCAGGTTTCACAGGCAGTTGCACAGGGGATTCATATTCAGGAATCAACTTCTTTTCATGTATCATTTGCAGACAAGCAGCTTTGTGAACGCTTTCTAGAAGTTGATCAGGGGTACTAAAAATAGCTAAAGGGTCTCCGCTTTCTGGAGGATTGAGTCCCCCAGCTTGGAAAGTTGCATGCTGAGTTGGGGACGAGGTGTTATGTTTGTCTCCTGTTGTTAAGAAAACATCATGTCCCCAGTATCCACTGGCCTCCTGTTCAGTTAAAGGTGTCATAGGAGGACAGCAGTTTTCCCCACAATTTTTTACTTGCTTTAATTCTTTGTGGGGGCAAAGTGATTCCTTTTCCTTTGTGTCTTGTGGTGGATCGGTGTTCCTTGAGTCTTTTGGACATTTTTCTCTCAAAAGATCTTGTAACAAGAGAATATAATTCTCTTTTTCCTCTAATTGTTTCTGTAAAATTTCTACTAAGTTTTGCAGGGAATCTATTATTGTTTCCTGCTCACTGCACCGCTTAAAGCGGTGATTTATAGCCGATGTAAGGCATGCTCCTAGTACAGAGCAAATTACAGCTTTATCTCGGCCAAGTTTGAATTTTAACCCACGCTGTAAAGAGTGAATTCTATCAATCACATTTTCTAAATTAAACCAGTTGTTTTGTGCCCACTCCTCCCCTCCTGAAGAGGGTCGGGCATTGTGTTTTGCTAATAAAGCATAAAATGCAGCTGTATGTTTTGTGTTAGTGTTTGAGGTCATGTTTTCGAAGGGACAATGAAAACCGCTTTAGGGAGGTAAAACTTAGTTGCATCCACAGTCCCGAGAGCCGGGCTGTGTTCCCCTTCTCTTCCCTAAAGTGGCGAAGAGACTGAGTCTACTGGAGGCTCTGTTTAGTTACAATCCGTTGCCTCTCCTAACACCCAGTAGACTAACTCCTTACACACCCACCTTAAAAAGAAACACAACACTCCCCCTTTTGCACCAAGAGATTCTTTTGTGAAATTCTGAAGACAGAACCCTCAACAGAGTATAGGGGTGCTTTTCACCTAGGCATGTGCAGTTTGCGGGAAATTCGAGATGCCCCCCTTGCTTTCTAGACACCGCTCACCCTTTCGGAGTGTCGGGCTAGGTGCGGCTGGAGCAAAACGTCCTTCCCCTGTTACAGACTACACAAAACCTTGCAGCCCCTTCTGCCTCAGAATCCTGTCCGTGACGCCAATTGATGTCACGATCCGCTCGTAGGAGCGGGGGTCGTGATGGTTCGTTACTTTGAATCTCAGAGTGCAAAAGAAAACAGGGACAAGTATTTTTGCTTAAATCAAAATCAAAAAGCACTTTATTGAGTGCCAACAACACGCTTATGCGATAGAGGAGAGAGAGAGAGAAGAAAGAAAGAAAGGGGAAAGGGGGGGCATAGCTACCACGGCACGACGAAGTCCTCGTTGTCCGGATCCGATGGATTCGTCTCGTCCGTAGGGAGTACTCGTAGGGGTACTTTTTGAGAGTCTCTTTATAGTCTTTTCGAAAGCGGGGGGCAGGTAAGCAAGAGATGAGGCAATCCCTCCAGAGACGAGGGGCAAGTAGCCAGCAGGTGGGGAGTAAGGCCCATTGTTTTAGAGTACAGGTGCAGCTGTACAGGACATATAGTTCGGTTCTTTCCATCCCGGTAGCCGGGAGAATGCGGTTCCCACAGGCATGTACCAACACGCCTCTGCAGCACAGCTCAGCAGCACAGCTCTGCTGTACACCTGGGCACCTGGCAGGCACCCCATCAAGATCTGACTGGACTTCTATTGTGCAAAAGTCCTTTTTCCCTCTTAGGGTCTCTGGGTTTTCGGCCTCTGCTTCTGTCGATGGTCGTGAGGCAGATAGGGATTTCCGTCCAGACTCTTACACCACCCCGTGGCTCACGATCGTCGTCAGGAACCTGTAGCGTTGTCACGATGCCTTCTGGAGTCTGTAGTGTTGTCACGATGTCTTCAGGACTCGTCCGTGCCAGTAGCATACCCCGGAAAACAGAGACAAAAGAGAAAGAGAGAAGGAAAAAGGAAAAGGGAAAAGAAAGCAAAAGAATAAGCAATTTTAATCACATGAAATTTTGTTTAAATTTCAACAGGGCAACAATTGTCTTATTATAGTAAAATTTCATTAATAATTATTCAAATAAAGCAGTTTAATTTCTTATTGTAACTTAAAATCATATTAATCAACAGGGCAACAATTGCCTTATTATAATAAAATTTCATTAATAATTATTCAAATCATTATACTTTAGGATTACATTAATACATTGTTACACCTTAAAATTACATTAATTGATTGAATCACAAAACAATAAAAATACCTTAATATTTCATTAGTAATTGTTTAGATTACAATAAGCAGTAAAGTATTTATCCAATTTCTTATTACACCTTAGCTCGCCTTGCATCAATAATGTCAGGGGTGTCCACAGAGGATGAAACATCAACCAGATTATGCATATTCATTACGGATGTCAAGTATGCTACTCGTTTCATCCTGTCCGTGACGCCAATTGATGTCACGATCCGCTCGTAGGAGCGGGGGTCGTGATGGTTCGTTACTTTGAATCTCAGAGTGCAAAAGAAAACAGGGACAAGTATTTTTGCTTAAATCAAAATCAAAAAGCACTTTATTGAGTGCCAACAACACGCTTATGCGATAGAGGAGAGAGAGAGAGAAGAAAGAAAAAGGGGAAAGGGGGGGCATAGCTACCACGGCACGACGAAGTCCTCGTTGTCCGGATCCGATGGATTCGTCTGGTCCGTAGGGAGTACTCGTAGGGGTACTTTTTGAGAGTCTCTTTATAGTCTTTTCGAAAGCGGGGGGCAGGTAAGCAAGAGATGAGGCAATCCCTCCAGAGACGAGGGGCAAGTAGCCAGCAGGTGGGGAGTAAGGCCCATTGTTTTAGAGTACAGGTGCAGCTGTACAGGACATATAGTTCGGTTCTTTCCATCCCGGTAGCCGGGAGAATGCAGTTCCCACAGGCATGTACCAACACGCCTCTGCAGCACAGCTCAGCAGCACAGCTCTGCTGTACACCTGGGCACCTGGCAGGCACCCCATCAAGATCTGACTGGACTTCTATTGTGCAAAAGTCCTTTTTCCCTCTTAGGGTCTCTGGGTTTTCTACCTCTGCTTCTGTCGATGGTCGTGAGGCAGATAGGGATTTCCGTCCAGACTCTTACACCCGGCATCCATGGAGAGCAGGTCTACCCTGGCGGACAGGGGAGAACAGGTCTACCCCGGCCTGGCATGGAGAGCAGGTCT
>JAVTVJ010005491.1:0-10664 GCA_034509425.1 Eopsaltria australis | reverse complement strand
AATTGCAGCCAGAGTTCTAGCTGATGGCAGCTTGGGTCTGGGAAGGATCTTGATCCATGCGGCATTTCAGGTGGCGTCCGGTGTTGCCTTTTCCCCCAGCCTGGAAAAAAAACTCGAGATCATTTTAGCAAGGAGGTAATATAAAAGGGGATCTTTATTTTGAAGGTCTTCAGGAGCAGTTATGGAAAGGTGTCCATAAAAGCCCAGCCCCTCCAGGGGTGAGTACATATTTATAGCTTTTAGGAAATTAGCATAATTAAGAGCACCAATAAGGAGAACAAGTGGCGATTCAATTCCCCCTCAGGTCCAGCCCCTTCCCTGGAGCCCCCCTCTCAGCACTGGCTGCACTCTGCTTATGAAAATGTACCTCAGAGTTGTTCTCGGCCTTGGTTCCCAGGAAGAACTGCGATAGGACAGGGCCTTGCAACCCCCTGGGGCTTGGAGCTCTGGAATTTGTTTTGTCTTTCTGCTTAGGGAAAGGCTATGGAAAGGTACTGGAAAAACTAGGCTATTAATATAGTAGGCTACAGAGCCACAAAAATATAGGCAGAGAGTACAGAGAACATATAAAAGAAAAAAGGCAGAAACCAAACGGCATCATTCCCCCCTTTTTTAGAGACTAACAAGACTCTGTCTTGTCTAGTCTCTACTCTGCATTCAACCATACCTCTGGTTTATACAACTGGCTATCCCACTAGTTGTTACACAGATGCTAATTATAACTACAGTTACTATGAACATTTCTTTTATCTAGGTTCAGTTTGTTAACCATGAAGTGAGTGTACTGAAGATATTCAAGGTTCAGTAAGCTCTTTTGAGAGTTACTTGGTGTAGAATTTGAGTTTGCTTTCAAATTTCAACCAAATTTCTAAAAAAATTTTTCATTCAGATTTGCATAAGAACAACAACTAGTGTTAATGATTTTGTGGCTAGTAGGAAATTAAGAGCTATTTTGTTTTGTCAACGGCCTTTAATATGATTAAACATGACATTTGGAATCACAGCTCCATGGGCACAGGCCCAATCTTTATCTTGGGGCAAAACTTACCAGGCCAGATTCTCAACTTTGACAAGTTGTCATTATGAAGAGCTTTTGGATACATTTTGGACTAGAGTTACATGCAAATTTTAGGACCAAATTTGAATCCAGTTTTCCAACTGTACAGATAAGGTACAAAGAACAGTTTAAAATCATATCATCTCAATTTGTATCAGTCTCTGTTTTCTGGCTGTCTATGGAGCAGGCGTCTTCTTAACTCTGGAGCAGTGAATTCAAGGCTCTCTGCCAGCAGCTTTGGATTTGGTGAGGGTAGTCAGGACTTGGAATGACTCTTTTGACTTAGCTCGTAAGATTACTGTCCCTTCATTCAACATAGACTCAGTCTCTAGGCTTGAATAGTTGCTAGTCTTCCTTCCTTCTAGCTGACTTTGCTCAGTTCTAGATCTTTCATTGATATAATCAGTTCAGCTTTTTGTGATGGTACATTTGATGGTAACACTTTTCTCATGGTTACCTGGTTCGTGGTTGTTCCTGCATAACCTGTCTTTTGTTTGCCATCTCGCATGAAGCTGCTCTCATCTGCATACAGCTCCCAGGCTGTCACATCTTTCAGGTCTGCTCTGCTGGAATAGGCTTCTTCCATGGTCTGCAAACAGTCAGACTTAAATACATTATCAGTTAGTGCTGGGAACAGACATACTAGGATTGACAGCAAGCGTTTTCAGAATAACATTATCCAGTTTCAGTAGCATGGCATAGGGTCCATGTCTTCTATGTTCACAGAACAAACTTACAGTGGGTTGCATGCAACTGTTGGATGTATCAATTCTTGGCTGCTGGTTGGATGCAGCAATTTTCAGTTGCTGACTGCCCTAGTTCTCCAGTTTCAGGATTATTTTACATAATAGTAAAGAGTCCTTGGTCTTTTTACTCACAAGGATACAGGAGAAGGTCTTTTACAAATTTAACTCAGTAAACCATTCTAAGATATTTGTTAACACGGGACTCTCTGCTTACTTATAGCATGGTTTTAAAGAGAGGCCTAAAGCGGCCTTCTTGTTCTTTTGGTTTCCGTGAGCAACACGGTGCTTGCAGGCGGACAAGGCTGCAGCTGCCCTGCGCTTGCGGCGGGGACAGGCGCGGCATGCGGGCACCCCCGCCCAGGGGCACCCCCGGCTCGCCCGCGCTCGGCCCGTGCTGCTGCTCACAGCGGCTCTCGGGTGTCCTTAAAACAAGCTCGTTACTGTGGAAAGTGCGATAGGGGCGTTCCTGCTCTTAGATCTCACACTCCCGGCCCGCTCTGGGCCGGTGCGGGCGGGGCCCAGGAGCAGCGAGTGAGGCGGGCCGTGGCCGCGCAGCGGCGGCCCCGCCTCCGCCAGAGCAGGGCCGAAGCAGCGCAGCGGCAGCCCCGGTCCCGGTTCGCTTCCTGGGACCGCTCCCCGCGCATCCCCCGGCCGTGACCAGGGCAATGGCAGGAATCACCTCCGCCCCTCTCAGAGCGGCTGGTGCCCCGCTTCTGTCACGGGGGAGTGACCGCCCTGCTCGCGGAGCCGTCCCGGAAGTCAGGGAGTCGCCCTTGCCTTAAAATCTTGGAAAAACTTTTTACAGATGGAACATAGAAAGTGGGGGCTTCCCCTTCCCCACCCCAATGAATGCTTACGACGGAGCTTTTCTCGGCGTTCCACAAAACTTTGCTAGGCCGGGGATTTCTCACTCGCCTCCCACCAAAGAGCAGGCTGGGCACCCAGCCGCTCCACAAACCTGTAGGAAGTGGGAATCTCTCCCCAGCTTCCCACCAAGGAGCAGGCTGGGCACCCAGCCGCTCCACAAACCTGTAGGAAGTGGGAATCTCTCCCCAGCCTCCACCAAGGAGCAGGCTGGACACCCAGCTGCTCCACAAACCTGTAGGAAGTGGGAATCTCTCCCCAGCCTCCCACCAAGGAGCAGGCTGGACACCCAGCCGCTCCACAAACCTGTAGGAAGCGGGGCCCATCCCCCACCTCCTACCAAGAAGCATACCAGGCCTCCCCCGGCCGCTCCATGCCCAGATGTCTCCAGGCCAGCTTTCAATTCAAAACTCGCATGTGCTAAACATGAAATAAACGTTCGCACTGTGATTTGCTTTTCTCTACCCGTGAACAATCTCAGCCGAGATCACACACCCGCCTCCTCCCCACCAGCCGATCTCTGGGGCAGGTTGGAAAATTGGCAACAGGAAAAACTTGGAGAAATGATTTCAAAAGCAAATTCTCTCACCACCACGCCGGGTTGTCCTGGGATCGCTCACAATTACTGACTTTATTGAATGCATTTACATAAACAATACACACACATACAAACTTCACGCACACTACACAGCAAGAAAGAGAACCACCTTTATACTACACTCCTGTGGGATCTCTTGGAACCATGGTGTCTCGACCTCAGGCCACGTGGCAGAATTCTTTTAGATTGCTGTCAGAAGGAATTCCTTGCAGGATGTTTTTCGGTCAGAGGAAGGGGTACCAGGTTCTACGTGTCCTTCTGGGTGTACCAAATAACTGTTGCCTTTTCCCCAGCCTGGAAAAGAAGCTTCGAGATCATTTTAGCAAGGAGGTAATATAAAAGGGGATCTTTATTTTGAAGGTCTTCAGGAGCAGTTATGGGAAGGTGTCCATAAAAGCCCAGCCCCTCCAGGGGTGAGTACATATTTATAGCTTTTAGGAAATTAGCATAATTAAGAGCACCAATAAGGAGAACAAGTGGCGATTCAATTACCCCTCAGGTCCAGCCCCTTCCCTGGAGCCCCCCTCTCAGCACTGGCTGCACTCTACTTATGAAAATGTACCTCAGAGTTGTTCTCGGCCTTGGTTCCCAGGAAGAACTGAGATAGGACAGGGCCTTGCAACCCCCTGGGGCTTGGAGCTCTGGAATTTGTTTTGTCTTTCTGCTTAGGGAAGGCTATGGAAAGGTACTGGAAAAACTAGCTATTAATATAGTAGGCTACAGAGCCACAAAAATATGTGCAGAGAGTACAGAGAACATATAAAAGTAAAAAGGCAGAAACCAAACGGCATCACCGGGAGCACAGTGCCTTAGGGCCGGGACACAAAAAGTGTCCCTTTTCTCTGAGAAAGAGAACTCTGCCCCCCAGTTTCTTGATGTCAGTTTGGAGGAGGCTTTTGGGCCTGCAAGGGCAGCCAGGGTCCTTGTTGGTGGCAGCTTGGGTCTGCGAGGAATCTTAATCCATGCGGAATTTCGGCATGCGGCTGTCAACTCCCAGATATGTGGCCTTCGATGCAAACAATGGCGCTTTTCCATGTGAAAGAAAACTCAGTCCCCCGGATGCATGATGCCAGTTTTTAGGAGGCATTTAGCCCTACATTTGCAGCCAGAGGTTACAGCTGATGGCAGCTTGGGTCTAGGAAGGATCTTATGATCCATCGCGGCATTTCAGGTAAGCGTCGGTGTTTGCCAACTTTTCCCCAGCCTGGGGAAAGAAACTTCAAGAGATCATTTAGCAAGGAGGTAATATAAAGGGATCTTTTATTTTTGAGAAGGTCTTCAGGAGCAGTTATGGAAGGTGTCCATAAAGCCCAGCCCCTCAGGGTGAAAGAGTACATGTACCAGCTTTTGAAATTAGCATAATTGATTAAGAGCACCAAGAAGGAGAACAAGTGGCGATTCAATTCCCCCTCAGGTCCAGCCCCTTCCCTGGAGCCCCCCTCTCAGCATTGGCTGCACTCTGCTTATGAAAATGTACCTCAGAGTTGTTCTCGGCCTTGGTTCCCAGGAAGAACTGAGATAGGACAGGGCCTTGCAACCCCCTGGGGCTTGGAGCTCTGGAATTTGTTTTGTCTTTCTGCTTGGGGAAAGGCTATGGAAAGGTACTGGAAAAACTAGCTATTAATATAGTAGGCTACAGAGCCACAAAAATATGGGCAGAGAGTACAGAGAACATATAAAAGAAAAAAGGCAGAAACCAAACGGCATCATTCCCCCCTTTTTTAGGGACTAACAAGACTCTGTCTTGTCTAGTCTCTACTCTGCATTCAACCATACCTCTGGTTTATACAACTGGCTATCCCACTAGTTGTTACACAGATGCTAATTATAACTGCAGTTACTATGAACATTTCTTTTATCTAGGTTCAGTTTGGTAACCATGAAGTGAGTGTACTGAAGATATTCAAGGTTCAGTAAGCTCTTTTGAGAGTTACTTGGTGTAGAATTTGAGTTTGCTTTCAAATTTCAACCAAATTTCTAAAAAAATTTTTCATTCAGATTTGCATAAGAACAACAACTAGTGTTAATGATTTTGTGGCTAGTAGGAAATTAAGAGCTATTTTGTTTTGTCAACGGCCTTTAATATGATTAAACATGACATTTGGAATCACAGCTCCATGGGCACAGGCCCAATCTTTATCTTGGGGCAAAACTTACCAGGCCAGATTCTCAACTTTGACAAGTTGTCCTTATGAAGAGCTTTTGGATACATTTTGGACTAGGTTACATGCAAATTTTAGGACCAAATTTGAATCACGGTTACCAACTGTACAGATACAAGAGGTACAAAGGGCAGGACACACAATCATATCATCTCATTTTGTATCAGTCTCTGTTTTCTGGCTGTCTATGGAGCAGACGTCTTCTTAACTCTGGAGCAGTGAATTCAAGGCTCTCTGCCAGCAGCTTTGGATTTGGTGAGGGTAGTCAGGACTTGGAATGACTCTTTTTTCTTAGCTCGTAAGATTTCTGTCCCTTCATTCAACATAGACTCAGTCTCTAGGCTTGAATAGTTGCTAGTCTTCTTCCTTCTAGATGACTTTGCTCAGTTCTAGATCTTTCATTGATATAATCAGTTCAGCTTTTTGTGATGGTACATTTGATGGTAACACTTTTCTCATGGTTACCTGGTTCGTGGTTGTTACTGCATAACCTGTCTTTTGTTTGCCATCTGGCATGAAGCTGCTCTCATCTGCATACAGCTCCCAGGCTGGCACATCTTTCAGGTCTGCTCTGCTGGAATAGGCTTCTTCCATGGTCTGCAAACAGTCAGACTTAAATACATTATCAGTTAGTGCTGGGAACAGACATACTAGGATTGACAGCAAACGTTTCCAGAATAACATTATCCAGTTTCAGTAGCATGGCATAGGGTCCATGTCTTCTATGTTCACAGAAGAAACTTACAGTGGGTTGCATGCAACTGTTGGATGTATCAATTCTTGGCTGCTGGTTGGATGCAGCAATTTCCAGTTGCTGACTGCCCTAGTTCTCCAGTTTCAGGATTATTTTACATAATAGTAAAGAGTCCTTGGTCTTTTTTACTCACAAGGATACAGGAGAAGGTCTTTTACAAATTTAACTCAGTAAACCATTCTAAGATATTTGTTAACACAGGACTCTGCCTACTTATAGCATGGTTTGGGGGCTAAAAGCGACTTCTTGTTCTTTGGGCTCGGTGTTTCCCTTTTGAGTGCTTACCAGAGCAGACAAAGGCTGCCCTCATACGGCGAGGGGGCCAGGCGCTGACATCTGAACACCCAGCCCAGGGGAGCACCCGGCTTCGCCAGCGCTCGGCCCGTGCTGCTGCTCTGGCGGCTCTAAGAATATCCTTAAAACAAGCTTCGTTACTGTGGATAGTGCGATAGGGCCGTTCCTGCTCTTAGATCTCACATTCCCGGCCCGCTCTGGGCCGGTGCGGGCGGGACCCAGGAGCAGCGAGTGAGCCGGGCCGTGGCCGCGCAGCGGCGGCCCCGCCTCCGCCAGAGCAGGGCCGAAGCAGCGCAGCGGCAGCCCCGGTCCCGGTTCGCTTCCTGGGACCGCTCCCCCGCGCATCCCCCGGCCGTGACCAGGGCAATGGCAGGAATCACCTCCGCCCCTCTCAGAGCGGCTGGTGCCCGCTTCTGTCACGGGGGAGTGACCGCCCTGCTCGCGGAGCCGTCCCGGAAGTCCGGGAGTCGCCCTTGCCTTAAAATCTTGGAAAAACTTTTTACAGATGGAACATAGAAAGTGGGGGCTTCTCCCCCTTCCCTTACAATAGTGCGAACCGAGCTTTCTCGGCCGTTCCACAAAACTTGCTGGAAGCGAGGATCTCTCCCTCGCCTCCCACTAAGGAGCAGGCTGGACACCCAGCCTCTCCACAGACCTGTAGGAAGCGAGGATTTCTCACTCGCCTCCCACCAAAGAGCAGGCTGGGCACCCAGCCGCTCCACAAACCTGTAGGAAGTGGGAATCTCTCCCCAGCTTCCCACCAAGGAGCAGGCTGGACACCCAGCCGCTCCCACAAACCTGTAGGAAGGGAATCTCTCCCCAGCCTCCCACCAAGGAGCAGGCTGGACCAGTGCGCTCAGAAACCTGTAGGAAAGTGGGAATCTCTCCACCAGCTCCACCAAAGGAGCAGAGCTTGACACCGCAGCGCTCAAAGACTTAGGAAGCGGGCCATCCCACTCTACCAAAGAAGAGAACAGGCCTCCCGGCGCTCCATGCCAGAATGTCGTCAGGCAGCTTTCATTCAAACTCGCAATGTGCTAAACATGAATAAACTTCGACTGTGATTGCTTTCTCTAAGTGAACAATCTCAGCCGAGATCACACACCTGCCTCCTCCCCCCCAGCCGATCTCTGGGGCAGGTTGGAAAATCGGCAACAGAAAAAACTTGGAGAAATGATTTCAAAAGCAAATTTTCTCACCACCACGCCAGGTTGTCCTGGGATCGCTAACAATTACTGACTTTAAACAGATACACAATACATAAACATTACACACACATACAAACTACACACTACACAACAAAAAGAACCACCTTTATACTACCTCCTGTGGTCTTGGAACATGGTGTCTGACTCAGGCCCGTGGCAGGGAATTCTTTAGATTGCTGTCAGAAAGGAATTCCTTGCAGGATGTTTTCGGTCCAGAGGAAGGGTAACAGGTTCTCGTGTCCCTTCTGGGTGTGCCAAATAACTGTTGCCTTTTCCCCCAGCCTGGAAAAGAAACTCAAGATCATTTTAGCAAGGAGGTAATATAAAAGGGGATCTTTATTTTGAAGGTCTTCCGGAGCAGTTATGGAAAGGTGTCCATAAAAGCCCACCCCCTCCAGGGGTGAGGACATATTTATAGCTTTTAGGAAATTAGCATAATTGATTAAGAGCACCAATAAGGAGAACAAGTGGTGATTCAATTCCCTCAGGTTCCAGCCTTCCTGAGCCCTCTCAGATGGCTGCACTCTGCTTATGAAATGTACCTAGAGTTGTTTCTCGGCCTTGGTTCCGAGACTGAAAGGACAGGGCTTAGCACCCTGGGGCTTGGAGCTCTGAATATTGTTTTGTCTTCTGCTCAGGGAAGGCTATGGAAAGGTACTGGAAAAACTAGCTATTAATATAGTAGGCTAACAGAGCCACAAAAATATGGGCAGAGAGTACAGAGAACATATAAAAGAAAAAAGGCAGAAACCAAACGGCATCATTCCCCCCTTTTTTAGAGACTAACAAGACTCTGTCTTGTCTAGTCTCTACTCTGCATTCAACCATACCTCTGGTTTATACAACTGGCTATCCCACTAGTTGTTACACAGATGCTAATTATAACTACAGTTACTATGAACATTTCTTTTATCTAGGTTCAGTTTGGTAACCATGAAGTGAGTGTACTGAAGATATTCAAGGTTCAGTAAGCTCTTTTGAGAGTTACTTGGTGTAGAATTTGAGTTTGCTTTCAAATTTCAACCAAATTTCTAAAAAAATTTTTCATTCAGATTTGCATAAGAACAACAACTAGTGTTAATGATTTTGTGGCTAGTAGGAAATTAAGAGCTATTTTGTTTTGTCAACAGCCTTTAATATGATTAAACATTACATTTGGAATCACAGCTCCATGGGCACAGGCCCAATCTTTATCTTGGGGCAAAACTTACCAGGCCAGATTCTCAACTTTGACAAGTTGTCCTTATGAAGAGCTTTTGGATACATTTTGGACTAGAGTTACATGCAAAAATTTTAGGACCAAATTTTGAATCACGGTTACCAACTGTACAGATAAGAGGTACAAAAGAACAGTTTAAATCATATCATCTCAATTTGTATCAGTTCTCTGTTTTCTGGCTGTCTATGGAGCAGACGTCTTCTTAACTCTGGAGCAGTGAATTCAAGGCTCTCTGCCAGCAGCTTTGCATTTGGTGAGGGTAGTCAGGACTTGGAATGACTCTTTTTACTTAGCTCGTAAGATTACTGTCCCTTCATTCAACATAGACTCAGTCTCTAGGCTTGAATAGTTGCTAGTCTTCCTTCCTTCTAGATGACTTTGCTCAGTTCTAGATCTTTCATTGATATAATCAGTTCAGCTTTTTGTGATGGTACATTTGATGGTAACACTTTTCTCATGGTTACCTGGTTCGTGGTTGTTACTGCATAACCTGTCTTTTGTTTGCCATCTCGCATGAAGCTGCTCTCATCTGCATACAGCTCCCAGGCTGGCACATCTTTCAGGTCTGCTCTGCTGGAATAGGCTTCTTCCATGGTCTGCAAACAGTCAGACTTAAATACATTATCAGTTAGTGCTGGGAACAGACATACTAGGATTGACAGCAAACGTTTTCAGAATAACATTATCCAGTTTCAGTAGCATGGCATAGGGTCCATGTCTTCTATGTTCACAGAACAAACTTAACAGTGGGTTGCATGCAACTGTTGGATGTATCAATTCTTGGCTGCTGGTTGGATGCAGCAATTTTCAGTTGCTGACTGCCCTAGTTCTCCAGTTTCAGGATTATTTTACATAATAGTAAAGAGTCCTTGGTCTTTTTTACTCACAAGGATACAGGAGAAGGTCTTTTACAAATTTAACTCAGTAAACCATTCTAAGATATTTGTTAACACAGGACTCTGCTTACTTATAGCATGGTTTAAGGGAGCCTAAAAACGGCTTCTTGTTCTTTGGGCTCGGTGTTTCCCTTTTGAGTGCTTACCAGAGCAGACAAAGAGCGCTCGCTGCCCTCGCACGGCCGGGGACGGGCGCGGCATGCGGGCACCCCCGCCCAGGGGCACCCGCGGCTCGCCCGCGCTCGGCCCGTGCTGCTGCTCACAGCGGCTCTCGGGTGTCCTTAAAACAAGCTCGTTACTGTGGAAAGTGCGATAGGGCCGTTCCTGCTCTTAGATCTCACACTCCCGGCCCGCTCTGGGCCGGTGCGGGCGGGCCCAGGAGCAGCGAGTGAGTCGGGCCGTGGCCGCGCAGCGGCGGCCCCGCCTCCGCCAGAGCAGGGCCGAAGCAGCGCAGCGGCAGCCCCGGTCCCGGTTCGCTTCCTGGGACCGCTCCCCGCGCATCCCCCGGCCGTGACCAGGGCAATGGCAGGAATCACCTCCGCCCCTCTCAGAGCGGCTGGTGCCCCGCTTCTGTCACGGGGGAGTGACCGCCCTGCTCGCGGAGCCGTCCCGGAAGTCCGGGAGTCGCCCTTGCCTTAAAATCTTGGAAAAACTTTTTACAGATGGAAAATAGAAAGTGGGGGCTTCTCCCCCTTCCCTTACAATGGTGCGAACCGAGCTTTCTCGGCCGTTCCACAAAACTTGCTGGAAGCGAGGATCTCTCCCTCGCCTCCCACTAAGGAGCAGGCTGGACACCCAGCCTCTCCACAGACCTGTAGGAAGCGAGGATTTCTCACTCGCCTCCCACCAAAGAGCAGGCTGGGCAC
>JAVTVJ010005488.1:0-25774 GCA_034509425.1 Eopsaltria australis | reverse complement strand
AGTTTGGAGGAGGGTTTTGGCCCTGCAAGGGCACCAAGGGCTCTTTTGCGTGTCAGCTTGTGTCTCTGACGATTCTTGATCCATACGGAATTTCATGAGGCAGCAGTCGACTCCCAGACATGGGGCATTCGATACAAACAATGGCACTTTTCCACGTGAAAGAAAACTCAGTCCTCCAGATCCATGATTCCAGTTTTAAGGAGTCATTTAGCTCTACAATTGCAGCCAGAGTTCTTGTTGATGGCAGCTTCGGTCTGGGAAAAATCTTGATCCGTGCGGCATTTCAGATGCCTTCTAGTAGCACAGTGCCTCCGGGCCGGGACACAAAAAGTGTCCTTTCCTCTGAGAAAGAGAACTCTGACCCCCAGTTTCTTGATGTCAGTTGGGAGGAGGGTTTTGGCCCTGCAAGGGCACCAAGGGCTCTTTTTGGTGGCAGCTTGTGTCTGCGAGGAATCTAGATCCATACGGAATTTCATGAGGCAGCAGTCAACTCCCAGACATGGGGCATTCGATACAAACAATGGCGCTTTTCCACGTGAAAGAAAACTCAGTCTCCCAGATCCATGATGCCATTTTTAGGAGGCATTTAGCCCTACAATTGCAGCAGGAGTTCTAGTTGACGGCAGCTTGGGTTTGGGAAGGATCTTGATCCGTATAGCATTTCAGGTGGCGTCCGGGAGCACAGTGCCTTCAGGCCGGGTCACAGTGTCCCTTTTCTCTGAGAAAGAGAACTCTGCCCCCCACTTTTTTTATGTCACTTTGGAGGAGGGTTTTGGCCCTGCAATTGCAGCCAGGGTCCTTATCGGTGGCAGCTTGGGTCTGCGAGGAATCTTAATCCATGCGGAATTTCCGCAAGCGGCTGTATACTCCCAGACATGGGGCATTCGATACAAACGATGGCGCTTTTTCACGTGAAAGAAAACTCAGTCTCCCAGATCCATGATGCCAGTTTCTAGGAGGCATTTAGCCCTACAATTGCAACCAGAGTTCTAGTTGATGGCAGCTTGGGTCTGGGAAGGATCTTGATCCGTGCGGTATTTCAGGTGGCGTCCGGGAGAACAGTGCCTTAGGGCCGGGACAAAAAAAGTGTCCTTTTTTCTGAGAAAGAGAAGTCTGCCCCCCAGTTTCTTGATGTCAGTTTGGAGGAGGGTTTTGGCCCTGCAAGGGCAGCCAGGGCTCTTTTTGGCGGCAGCTTGTGTCTGCGAGGAATCTTAATCCATGCGGAATAATAGCTAGCGGATGTCAACTCCCAGACATGGGGCCTTCGATACAAACAATGGCGCTTTTCCACGTGAAAAAAACCTCAGTCCCCCAGATCCATGATGCCAGTTTTAAGGAGGCATTTAGCTTTACAATTGCAGCCAGAGTTCTAGTTGATGGCAGATTGGGTCTGGGAAGGATCTTGATCCATGCGGCATTTCAGGTAGCGTCCGGGAGCAGAGTGCCATAGGGCCGGGACACAAAAAGTGTCCCTTTTCTCTGAGAAAGAGAACTCTGCCCCCCAGTTTCTTGATGTCAGTTTGGAGGAGGGTTTTGGCCCTGCAAGGGTAGCCAGGGTCCTTCTTAGTGGCAGCTTGGGTCTGCGAGGAATCTTCATCCCATGCGAATTTCCGCAAGCAGTTGTCGGCTTTCTGAACATGGGGCCTCCGACACAAACGATAGCGCTTTCCACGTGAAAGAAAACTCAGTCTCCCAGATCCATGATGCCAGTTTTTAGGAGGCATTTAGCCCTACAATTGCAGCCAGAGTTCTAGTTGATGGCAGCCTTGGTCTGGGAAGGATCTTGATCCGTGCGGCATTTCAGGTGGCGTCCGGGAGCACAGTGCCTTAGGGCCGGGACACAAAAAGTGTCCTTTTTTCTGAGAAAGAGAAGTCTGCCCCCAGTTTCTTGATGTCAGTTTGGAGGAGGGTTTTGGCCCTGCAAGTGCACCAAGGGCTCTTTTTGGCTACAGCTTGTGTCTGTGAGGAATCTAGATCCATACGGAATTTCATGAGGCAGAAGTCGACTCCCAGGCATGGGGCATTCGATACAAACAACTGCGCTTTTTCACGTGAAAGAAAACTCAGTCTCCCATATCCATGATGCCATTTTTAAGAGGCATTTAGCCCTACAATTGCAGCCAGACTTCTAGTTAATAGCAGCTTGGGTTTGGGAAGGATCTTGATCCATGCGGCATTTCAGGTGGCGTCCGGGAGCACAGTGCCTTAGGGCCGGGACCCAAACAGTGTCCCTTTTCTCTGAGAAAGAGAACTCTGCCCCCCAGTTTCTTGATGTCAGTTTGGAGGAGGGTTTTGGCCCTGCAAGGGCAGCCGGGGCTCTTTTTGTATTCAGCTTGTGTCCGTGAGGGATCGTGATCCGTGCAGAATTTTAAGAGGGGGCAGTGTACTCCCAGACATGGGGCCTTCGATACAAACGATGGCGCTTTTCCACGTGCAAGAAAACTCAGTCCTCCAGATCCATGATTCCAGTTTTAAGGAGGCATTTAGCTCAACAATTGCAGCCAGAGTTCTAGTTGATGGCAGCTTGCGTCTGGGAAGGATCTTGATCTGGGCGGCATTTCAGGTGCCTTCCGGTAGCACAGTGCCTTCGGGCCGGGACACAAAAAGTGTCCCTTTCCTCTGAGAAAGAGAACTCTGCCCCCCAGTTTCTTGATGTCAGTTTGGAGGAGGGTTTTGGCCCGGCAAGGGCAGCCAGGGCTCTTTTAGGATGCAGCTTGTGTCTGCGAGGAATCTTAATCCATGCGGAATAATAGCTAGCGGATGTCAACTCCCAGACATGGGGCCTTCGATACAAACAATGGCGCTTTTCCACGTGAAAAAAACCTCAGTCCCCCAGATCCATGATGCCAGTTTTAAGGAGGCATTTAGCTTTACAATTGCAGCCAGAGTTCTAGTTGATGGCAGATTGGGTCTGGGAAGGATCTTGACCCGTGTGGCATTTCAGATGGAGTTCGGTTGAACAGTGCCTTAGGGCCAGGACACAAAATGTGACCCTTTCTTCTGAGAAAGAGAACTCTGACTCCCAGTTTCTTGATGTCAGTTTGGAGGAGGGTTTTGGCCCTGCAAGGGCAGCCACGGTCCTTGTCGGTGGGTAGCTTAATCTGCGAGGAATCGGATCCGCGCGGAATATCAGGAGGCAGCTTCCACTCCCCAGGACATAAATTTCGATACAAACGATGGCGCTTTTCCAATGCGGAAAGAAAAAATTCAGTCTCCCAGATTCATGATGCTAGATTTTGGAGGTGCATTTAGCCCCGCTAAATTGCAGCCAGAGTCAGAAGTTGATGGCAGCTGGTCTTGGACGGATCTGGGATCCGTAGCATTTCAGGTGGCGTCCGGGAGCACAGTATCAGGACATGCCATGAAAAGGTCCCTTTTCTCTGAGAAAGAGAAGTCTGCCCCCAGGTTCTTGATGTCAGTTTGGAGGGGAGGGTTTTGATTCCGCAAGGCAGCCAGGTCCGTCAGTGGTAGCTTGCGCTCTGAGGGTCTCTCCACGCTGAATTTGAACAGGCTGCAGTTGACTCCCTAGACACGGGCCTATGCGATAAAGAATGATGGCGCTTTTCCATGTGAAAGAAAACTCAGTCCCCCAGATCCATGACGCCAGTTTTTAGGAGGCATTTAGCCCTACAATTGCAGCCAGAGTTCTAGTTGATGGTAGCTTGCGTCAGCCAGTAATCTTGATCCATACGGAATTTCAGGTGGCGTCCGGGAGCACAGTGCCTTAGGGCCGGGACACAAAAAGTGTCCCTTTTCTCTGAGAAAGAGAACTCTGCCCCCCAGTTTCTTGATGTCAGTTTGGAGGAGGGTTTTGGCCCTGCAAGGGCAGCCAGGGTCCTTCTCAGTGGCAGCTTGTGTCTGTGAGGAATCTTAATTTATGCGGAATTTCCGCAAGCGGTTGTCGACACCCAGACATGGGGGCTCCGATACAAACGATGGCGCTTTTCCACGTGAAAGAAAACTCAGTCCCCCGGATCCATGATGCCAGTTTTTAGGAGGCATTTAGCCCTACAATTGCAGCCAGAGTTCTAGTTGATGGCAGCCAAGGCCTGGGGAAAGGACTCCCGGATCCGGTATGCATTTCAGGTGCATGTCCGGGAGCACAGTGCCTTAGGGCCGGACAAAAGTGCTCCTTTTTCTGAGAAAAGAGAAGTCTGCCCCCCAGTTTCTTGATGTCAGTTGGGAGGAGGGTTTTGGCCCTGCAAGGGCACCAAGGGCTCTTTTTGGTGGCAGCTTGTGTCTGCGAGGAATCTAGATCCATACGGAATTTCAGGAGGCATCAGTCGACTCCCAGACATGGGGCATTCGATACAAACAGTGGCGCTTTTCTACGTGAAAGAAAACTCTGTCTCCCAGATCCATGATGCCAATTTTAAGGAGGCATTTAGCCCTAGAATTGCAGACCGAGTTCTAGTTGACGGCAGCTTGGGTTTGGGAAGGATCTTGATCCGTGTAGCATTTCAGGTGGCGTCCGGGAGAACAGTGCCTTCGGGCCGGGACACAGTGTCCCTTTTCTCTGAGAAAGAGAACTCCGACCCCCACTTTTTTTATGTCACTTTGGAGGAGGGTTTTGGCCCTGCAATTGCAGCCAGGGTCCTTATCGGTGGCAGCTTGGGTCTGCGAGGAATCTTAATCCATGCGGAATTTCCGCAAGCGGCTGTATACTCCCAGACATGGGGCATTCGATACAAACAATGGCGCTTTTCCACGTGAAAGAAAACTCAGTCCCCCAGATCCATGATGCCAGTTTCTAGGAAGCATTTAGCCCTACAATTGCAACCAGAGTTCTAGTTGATGGCAGCTTGGGTCTGGGAAGGATCTTGATCCGTGCGGTATTTCAGGTGGCGTCCGGGAGAACAGTGCCTTAGGGCCGGCACACAAAAAGTGTCCTTTCTTCTGAGAAAGAGAAGTCCGCCCCCCAGTTTCTTGATGTCAGTTTGGAGGAGGGTTTTGGCCCTGCAAGGGCAGCCAGGGTCCTTGTCGGTGGCAGCTTGGGTCTGTGAGGGATCTTGCTCCATGCAGAATTTCAGGGAGTAAGCAGTCTAATTCTCAAGACATGGGACCTTCGGAGCACAAACGATTTCGCTTCTAATGCGGAAAAGAAAACTCAGTCCCCCAGATCCATGATGCCAGTTTTAGGAGGCATTTAGCCCTACATTTGCAGCCAGAGTTCTAGTTGATGGCAGCTTGGGACTGGGAAGGATCTTGATCCGTGTGGAATTTCAGGTGGCGTCCGGGAGCACAGTGCCTTAGGTCCGGGGCACAAAAAGTGTCCCTTTTCTCTGAGAAAGAGAACTCTGCCCCCCAGTTTCTTGATGTCAGTTTGCAGGAGGGTTTTGGCCCTGCAAGGGCAGCCAGGGTCCTTCTCGGTGGCAGCTTGTGTCGGTGAGGAATCTGGCTCCATGCGGAATTTGAAGAGGCAGCAGTCGACTCCCAGACATGGGACCTTCTCTACAAACGATTGCGCTTTTCCACGTGAAAGAAAACTCAGTCTCCCAGAATCATGATGCCAGTTTTTAGGAGGCATTTAGCCCTACAATTTCAGCAAGAGTTCTAGTTGATGGCAGCTTGGGTCTGGGAGGGATCTTGATCCGTGCGGCATTTCAGATGGCGTCCGGGAGCACAGTGCTTCTAGGAAATGCACACAAAAATGTCCCTTTTGTCTGAGAAAGAGAAGTCTGCCCCCCGGTTTCTTGATGTCAGTTTGGAGGAGGGTTTTGGCCCTGCAAGGGCAGCCAGGGTCCTTGTCTGTCGCAGCTTGGGTCTGCGAGGGATCTGGCTCCATGCGGAATTTGAAGAGGGGGCAGTTGACCCCCAGACATGGGGCCTACGATACAAATGATGGCACTTTTCCACGTGAAAAAATACCTAGGCCCCCAGATTCATGATGTCGGTTTGGTGGAGGGTTTTAGCCCTACAAAATCAACCAGAGTTCCAGCTGATGGCAGCTTGCGTTAGCGAAAAATCTTGATCCATTCGGAATTTCAGGAGGCGTCCGGGAGCACAGTTCCTTCGGGCCGGGACACAAAATGTGTCCCTTTTTTCTGAGAAAGAGAAGTCTGCCCCCCAGTTTCTTGATGTCAGTTTGGAGGAGGGTTTTGGCCCTGCAAGGGCACCAAGGGCTCTTTTTGGTGTCAGCTTGTGTCTCTGACGATTCTTGATCCATACAGAATTTCATGAGGCAGCAGTCGACTCCCGGACATGGGGCCTTCGATACAAACGATGGCGCTTTTCCACGTGAAAGAAAATTCAGTCTCCCAGATCCATGATGCCAATTTTAAGGAGGCATTTAGCCCTACAATTGCAGCCAGAGTTCAAGTTGATGGCAGCTTGGGTTTGGGAAGGATCTTGATCCGTGCGGCATTTCAGGTGGGGTCCGGGAGCACCGTGCCTTCGAGCCGGGACACCAAAAGTGTCCCTTTTCTCTGAGAAAGAGAACTCTGCTCCCCAGTTTCTTGATGTCAGTTTGGAGGAGGGTTTTGGCCCTGCAAGGGCAGCCAGGGCTCTTTTAGGATGCAGCTTGTGTCCGTGAGGAATCGTGATCCGTGCAGAATTTGAAGAGGCGGCAGTCGACTCCCAGACATGGGGCCTTCGATACAAACGATGGCGCTTTTCCACGTGCAAGAAAACTCAGTCCTCCAGATCCATGATTCCAGTTTTAAGGAGGCCTTTAGCTCAACAATTGCAGCCAGAGTTCTAGTTGATGGCAGCTTGCGTCTGGGAAGGATCTTGATCCGTGCGGCATTTCAGATGCCTTCAAGTAGCACAGTGCCTTAGGGCCAGGAAACAAAAAGTGTCCTTTCATCTGAGAAAGAGAACACTGCCCCCCAGTTTCCTGATGTCAGTTTGGAGGAGGGTTTTGGCCCTGCAAGGGCAGCCAGGGTCCTTCTCGGTGGCAGCTTGGGTCTGCGAGGAATCTTAATCCATGCGGAAATTCAGCATGCGGCTGTCAACTCCCAGATATGTGGCCTTCGATACAAACAATGACGCTTTTCCATGTGAAAGAAAACTCAGTCCCCCAGATGCATGATGCCAGTTTTTAGGAGGCATTTAGCCCAACAATTGCAGCCAGGGTCCTTGTCGGTGGCAGCTTGGGTCTGCGAGGGATCTTGATCCATGAGAAATTTAAGCAGGCAGCAGGGAGCACAGTGTTTTAGGGCCGGGACACAAAATGTGTCCCTTTTCTCTGAAAAAGAGAACTCTGCCCCCCACTTTCTTGATGTCAGTTTGGAGGAGGGTTTTGGCCCTGCAAGGGCAGCCAGGGTCCTTCTCGGTGGCAGCTTGGGTCTGCGAGGAATCGTTATCCGTGCGGAATATCAGGAGGCGGCATTCGACTCCCAGACATGGGGCCTTCGATACAAACGATGGTGCTTTTCCAAGTAAAAGAAAACTCAGTCTCCCAGATTCATGATGCCAGATTTTAGGAGGCATTTAGCCCTACAATTGCAGACCGAGTTCTAGTTGATGGCAGCTTGGGTCTGGGAAGGATCTTGATCCATGCAGCATTTCAGGTGGCGTCCGGGAGCACGGTGCCTTCGGGCCGGGACACAAAAAGTGTCTGTTTCTCTGAGAAAGAGAAGTCTGCCCCCCAGTTTCTTGATGTCAGTTTGGAGGAGGGTTTTGGCCCTGCAAGGGCAGCCAGGGTCCTAGTCAGTGGCAGCTTGCGTCTGTAAGGAATCTTGCTCCATGCGGAATTTCAGCAGGCGGCAGTTTACTCCCAGACACGGGGCCTATGATAAGAATGATGGCACTTTTCCACGTGAAAGTAAACTAAGCCTCCCAGATCCATGACGCCAGTTTGGTAGAGGGTTTTAGCCCTACAATTGCAACCAGAGTTCTAGTTGATGGCAGCTTGCGTCAGCGAATAATCTTGATCCATACGGAATTTCAGGTGGCATGTGGGAGCACAGTGCCTTAGGGCCGGGACACAAAAAGTGTCCCTTTTCTCTGAGAAAGAGAACTCTGCCCCCAGTTTCCTGATGTCAGTTTGGAGGAGGGTTTTGGCCCTGCAAGGGCAGCCTGGGCTCTTTTTGACAGCAGCTTGTGTCTGCGAGGAATCTTAATCCATGCAGAATAATAGCTAGAGGATGTCAACTCCCAGACATGGGGTCTTCGATACAAACAATGACGCTTTTCCACGTGAAAAAAACCTCAGTCCCCAGATCCATGATGCCAGTTTTTAGGAGGCATTTAGCCCTACAATTGCAGCCAGAGTTCTAGTTGATGGCAGCTTGGGTCTGGGAAGGATCTTGATCCGTGCGGCATTTCAGATGGAGTTCGGTAGAACAGTGCCTTAGGGCCGGGACACAAAAAGTGTCCCTTTCCTCTGAGAAAGAGAAGTCTGCCCCCCAGTTTCTTGATGTCAGTTTGCAGCAGGGTTTTGGCCCTGCAAGGGCAGCCAGGGTCCTTCTCGGTGGCAGCTTGGGTCTGCGAGGAATCGTTATCCGTGCGGAATATCAGGAGGCGGCATTCGACTCCCAGACATGGGGCCTTCGATACAAACGATGGTGCTTTTCCAAGTGAAAGAAAACTCAGTCTCCCAGATTCATGATGCCAGATTTTAGGAGGCATTTAGCCCTACAATTACAGACCGAGTTCAAGTTGATGGCAGCTTGGGTCTGGGAAGGATCTTGATCCATGCGGCATTTCAGGTGGCGTCCGGGAGCACGGTGCCTTCGGGCCGGGACACAAAAAGTGTCTGTTTCTCTGAGAAAGAGAAGTCTGCCCCCCAGTTTCTTGATGTCAGTTTGGAGGAGGGTTTTGGCCCTGCAAGGGCAGCCAGGGTCCTTGTCGGTGGCAGCTTGGGTCTGCGAGGGATCTTGATCCATACTGAATTTCAGCAGGCGGCAGAGGGTTTTAGCCCTACAATTGCAACCAGAGTTCTAGTTGATGGCAGCTTGCGTCAGCGAATAATCTTGATCCATACGGAATTTCAGGTGGCATGTGGGAGCACAGTGCCTTAGGGCCGGGACACAAAACGTGTCCCTTTTCTCTGAGAAAGAGAACTCTGCCCCCAGTTTCTTGATGTCAGTTTGGAGGAGGGTTTTGGCCCTGCAAGGGCAGCCAGGGTCCTTGTCGGTGGCAGCTTGGGTCTGCGAGGAATCTTAATCCATGCGGAATTTCCGCAAGCGGTTGTCGACACCCAGGCATGGGGACTACGATACAAACAATGGCGCTTTTCCACGTGAAAGAAAACTCAGTCTCCCGGATCCATGATGCCAGTTTATAGGAAGCATTTAGCCCTACAATTGCAGCCAGAGTTCTAGTTGATGGTATCTTTTGTCTGGGAAAGATCTTGATCCGTGCAGCATTTCAGGTGGCGTCCGGGAGCACAGTGCCTTCGGGCCGGGACACAAAAAGTGTCCTTTTTTCTGAGAAAGAGAAGTCTGCCCCCCAGTTTCTTGATGTCAGTTTGGAGGAGGGTTTTGGCCCGGCAAGGGCAGCCAGGGCTCTTTTAGGATGCAGCTTGTGTCCGTGAGGAATCTTGATCCATGCAGAATTTCAGGAGGCAGCAGTCGACTCCCAGACATGGGACATTCGATACAAACAATGGCGCTTTTCTACGTGAAAGAAAACTCAGTCTGCCAGATCCATGATGCCAATTTTAAGGAGGCATTTAGCCCTAAAATTGCAACCAGAGTTCAAGTTAATGGCAGCTTGGGTTTGGGAAGGATCTTGATCCGTCCAGCATTTCAGGTGGCGTCCGGGAGAACAGTGCCTTAGGGCTGGGACACAAAAAGTGTCCCTTTTCTCTGACAGAGAGAAGTCTGCCCCCCAGTTTCTTGATGTCAGTTTAGAGGACGGTTTTGGCCTTGCAAGGGAAGCCGGGGCTATTTAAGTATTGAGCTTGTGTCCGTGAGGAATCGTGATCCGTGCAGAATTTGAAGAGGTGGCAGTGTACTCCCAGACATGGGGCCTTCGATACAAACAATGGCGCTTTTCCACGTGAAAGAAAACTCAGTCCTCCAGATCCATGATTCCAGTTTTAAGGAGGCATTTAGCTTTACAATTGCAGCCAGAATTCTAGTTGATGGCAGCTTGGGTCTGGGAAGGATCTTGATCTGGGCGGCATTTCAGGTGCCTTCCGGTAGCACAGTGCCTTCGGGCCGGGACACAAAAAGTGTCCCTTTCCTCTGAGAAAGAGAAGTCTGCCCCCCAGTTTCTTGATGTCAGTTTGGAGGAGGGTTTTGGCCCTGCAAGGGCAGCCTGGGCTCTTTTTGTCTGCAGCTTGTGTCTGCGAGGAATCTTAATCCATGCGGAATAATAGCTAGCGGATGTCAACTCCCAGACATGGGGCCTTCGATACAAACAATGGCGCTTTTCCACGTGAAAAAAACCTCAGTCCCCCAGATCCATGATGCCAGTTTTTAGGAGGCATTTAGCCCTACAATTGCAGCCAGAGTTCTAGTTGATGGCAGATTGGGTCTGGGAAGGATCTTGATCCGTGTGGCATTTCAGATGGAGTTCGGTTGAACAGTGCCTTAGGGCCAGGACACAAAATGTGACCCTTTCTTCTGAGAAAGAGAACTCTGACTCCCAGTTTCTTGATGTCAGTTTGGAGGAGGGTTTTGGCCCTGCAAGGGCAGCCACGGTCCTTCTCGGTGGCAGCTTGGGTCTGCGAGGAATCGTGATCCGTGCGGAATATCAGGAGGCGGCAGTCGACTCCCAGACATGGGGCCTTCGATACAAACGATGGCGCTTTTCCACGTGAAAGAAAATTCAGTCTCCCAGATTCATGATGCCAGATTTTAGGAGGCATTTAGCCCTACAATTGCAGCCAGAGTTGTAGTTGATGGCAGCTTGGGTCTGGGACGGATCTTGATCCGTGCAGCATTTCAGGTGGCGTCCGGGAGCACAGTGATTCTAGGACATGCACACGAAAAGGTCCCTTTTCTCTGAGAAAGAGAAGTCTGCCCCCCAGGTTCTTGATGTCAGTTTGGAGGAGGGTTTTGGCCCTGCAAGGGCAGCCAGGGTCCTTGTCAGTGGCAGCTTGCGTCCCTGAGGGGTCTTCCTCCATGCGGAATTTGAAGAGGCGGCAGTTGACTCCCAGACACGGGGCCTATGATAAGAATGATGGCACTTTTCCACGTGAAAGAAAACTAAGTCTCCCAGATCCATGACGCCAGTTTGGTAGAGGGTTTTGGCCCTACAAATGCAACCAGAGTTCTAGCTGATGGCAGCTTGCGTAAGTGATAATCTTGATCATACGGAATTACAGGTGACGTCCGGAAGCACCGTGCCTTAGGGCCGGGCCACAAAAGTGTCCCTTTTCTCTGAGAAAGAGACCTCTGCCCCAGTTTCTTGATGCAGTTGGAGGAGGGTTTGCCCTGCAAGGGCAGCCAGGGTTCTTCTCAGTGGCAGCTTGGGTCTGCGAGGAATCTTAATCTGTGCGGAATTTCAGCATGAGGCTGTCAACTCCCAGATATGTGGCCTTCGATGCAAACAATGGCGCATTTCCGTGTGAAGAAAAACTCAGTCCCCCAGATGCATGATGCCAGTTTTTAGGAGGCATTTAGCCCTACAATTGCAGCCAGAGTTCTAGTTGATGGCAGCTTGGGTCTGGGAAGGATCTTGATTCGTGCGGCATTTCAGGTGGCGTCCAGGAGCACAGTGCCTTAGGGCTGGGACCCAAAAAGTGTCCCTTTTTTTCTGAGACAGAGAACTCTGACCCCCAGTTTCTTGATGTCAGTTGGGAGGAGGGTTTTGGCCCTGCAAGGGCACCAAGGGCTCTTTTTGGTGGCAGCTTGTGTCTGCGAGGAATCTAGATCCATACGGAATTTCATGAGGCAGCAGTCAACTCCCAGACATGGGGCCATTCGATACAAACAATGGCGCTTTTCCAACGTGAAAGAAAACTCTGTCTCCCAGATCCATGACGCCAATTTTAAGGAGGCATTTAGCCCTAGAATTGCAGCCAGAGTTCTAGTTGACGGCAGCTTGGGTTTGGGAAGGATCTTGATCCGGGCGGCATTTCAGGTGGCGTCCGGGGGAACAGTGCCTTTGGGCCGGGACACAGTGTCCCTTTTCTCTGAGAAAGAGAACTCCGACCCCCACTTTTTTTATGTCAGTTTGGAGGAGGGTTTTGGCCCTGCAATTGCAGCCAGGGTCCTTATCGGTAGCAGCTTGGGTCTGCGAGGAATCTTAATCCATGCGGAATAATAGCTAGCGGATGTCAACTCCCAGACATGGGGCATTCGATACAAACAATGGCGCTTTTCCACGTGAAAGAACACTCAGTTCCCCAGATCCATGATGCCAGTTTCTAGGAGGCATTTAGCCCTACAATTGCAACCAGAGTTCTAGTTGATGGCAGCTTGGGTCTGGGAAGGATCTTGATCCGTGCGGTATTTCAGGTGGCGTCCGGGAGAACAGTGCCTTAGGGCCGGGACAAAAAAAGTGTCCTTTTTTCTGAGAAAGAGAAGTCTGCCCCCCAGTTTCTTGATGTCAGTTTGGAGGAGGGTTTTGGCCCTGCAAGGGCAGCCAGGGCTCTTTTTGGCGGCAGCTTGTGTCTGCGAGGAATCTTAATCCATGCGGAATAATAGCTAGCGGATGTCAACTCCCAGACATGGGGCCTTCGATACAAACAATGGCGCTTTTCCACGTGAAAAAAACCTCAGTCCCCCAGATCCATGATGCCAGTTTTAAGGAGGCATTTAGCTTTACAATTGCAGCCAGAGTTCTAGTTGATGGCAGATTGGGTCTGGGAAGGATCTTGATCCATGCGGCATTTCAGGTAGCGTCCGGGAGCAGAGTGCCTTAGGGCCGGGACACAAAAAGTGTCCCTTTTCTCTGAGAAAGAGAACTCTGCCCCCCAGTTTCTTGATGTCAGTTTGGAGGTGGGTTTTGGCCCTGCAAAGGCAGCCAGGGTCCTTGTCGGTGGCAGCTTGGGTCTGCGAGGAATCTTAATCCATGCGGAATTTCAGCATGCGGCTGTCAACTCCCAGATATGTGGCCTTCGATACAAACAATGGCGCTTTTCCATGTGAAAGAAAACTCAGCCCCCCCAGATCCATGATGCCAGTTTTTAGGAGGCATTTAGCCCTACAATTGCAGCCAGAGTTCTAGTTGATGGCAGCCTTGGTCTGGGAAGGATCTTGATCCGTGCGGCATTTCAGGTGGCGTCCGGGAGCACAGTGCCTTAGGGCCTAGAAACAAAAAGTGTCCTTTTTTCTGAGAAAGAGAAGTCTGCCCCCCAGTTTCTTGATGTCAGTTTGGAGGAGGGTTTTGGCCCTGCAAGGGCACCAAGGGCTCTTTTTGGCTACAGCTTGTGTCTGTGAGGAATCTAGATCCATACGGAATTTCATGAGGCAGAAGTCGACTCCCAGGCATGGGGCATTCGATACAAACAACTGCGCTTTTTCACGTGAAAGAAAACTCAGTCTCCCATATCCATGATGCCATTTTTAAGAGGCATTTAGCCCTACAATTGCAGCCAGACTTCTAGTTAATAGCAGCTTGGGTTTGGGAAGGATCTTGATCCATGCGGCATTTCAGGTGGCGTCCGGGAGCACAGTGCCTTAGGGCCGGGACCCAAACAGTGTCCCTTTTCTCTGAGAAAGAGAACTCTGCCCCCCAGTTTCTTGATGTCAGTTTGGAGGAGGGTTTTGGCCCTGCAAGGGCAGCCGGGGCTCTTTTAGTATTCAGCTTGTGTCCGTGAGGAATCGTGATCCGTGCAGAATTTGCAGAGGGGGCAGTGTACTCCCAGACATGGGGCCTTCGATACAAACGATGGCGCTTTTCCACGTGCAAGAAAACTCAGTCCTCCAGATCCATGATTCCAGTTTTAAGGAGGCATTTAGCTCAACAATTGCAGCCAGAGTTCTAGTTGATGGCAGCTTGCGTCTGGGAAGGATCTTGATCTGGGCGGCATTTCAGGTGCCTTCCGGTAGCACAGTGCCTTCGGGCCGGGACACAAAAAGTGTCCCTTTCCTCTGAGAAAGAGAACTCTGCCCCCCAGTTTCTTGATGTCAGTTTGGAGGAGGGTTTTGGCCCGGCAAGGGCAGCCAGGGCTCTTTTAGGATGCAGCTTGTGTCTGCGAGGAATCTTAATCCATGCGGAATAATAGCTAGCGGATGTCAACTCCCAGACATGGGGCCTTCGATACAAACAATGGCGCTTTTCCACGTGAAAAAAACCTCAGTCCCCCAGATCCATGATGCCAGTTTTTAGGAGGCATTTAGCCCTACAATTGCAACCAGAGTTCTAGTTGATGGCAGCGTGGGTCTGGGAGGGATCTTGATCCGTGTGGCATTTCAGATGGAGTTCGGTTGAACAGTGCCTTAGGGCCAGGACACAAAATGTGACCCTTTCTTCTGAGAAAGAGAACTCTGACTCCCAGTTTCTTGATGTCAGTTTGGAGGAGGGTTTTGGCCCTGCAAGGGCAGCCACGGTCCTTCTCGGTGGCAGCTTGGGTCTGCGAGGAATCGTGATCCGTGCGGAATATCAGGAGGCGGCAGTCGACTCCCAGACATGGGGCCTTCGATACAAACGATGGCGCTTTTCCACGTGAAAGAAAATTCAGTCTCCCAGATTCATGATGCCAGATTTTAGGAGGCATTTAGCCCTACAATTGCAGCCAGAGTTGTAGTTGATGGCAGCTTGGGTCTGGGACGGATCTTGATCCGTGCAGCATTTCAGGTGGCGTCCGGGAGCACAGTGATTCTAGGACATGCACACGAAAAGGTCCCTTTTCTCTGAGAAAGAGAAGTCTGCCCCCCAGGTTCTTGATGTCAGTTTGGAGGAGGGTTTTGGCCCTGCAAGGGCAGCCAGGGTCCTTGTCAGTGGCAGCTTGCGTCCCTGAGGGGTCTTCCTCCATGCGGAATTTGAAGAGGCGGCAGTTGACTCCCAGACACGGGGCCTATGATAAGAATGATGGCACTTTTCCACGTGAAAGAAAACTAAGTCTCCCAGATCCATGACGCCAGTTTGGTAGAGGGTTTTGGCCCTACAAATGCAACCAGAGTTCTAGCTGATGGCAGCTTGCGTAAGTGAATAATCTTGATCCATACGGAATTACAGGTGACGTCCAGGAGCACCGTGCCTTAGGGCCGGGACACAAAAAGTGTCCCTTTTCTCTGAGAAAGAGAACTCTGCCCCCCAGTTTCTTGATGTCAGTTTGGAGGAGGGTTTTGGCCCTGCAAGGGCAGCCAGGGTCCTTCTCGGTGGCAGCTTGGGCCTGCGAGGAATCTTAATCTATGCGGAATTTCCGCAAGCGGTTGTCGACACCCAAACATGGGGGCTCCGATTCAAACAATGGCGCTTTTCCACGTGGAAGAAAACTCAGTCTCCCGGATCCATGATGCCAGTTTTTAGGAGGCATTTAGCCCTACAATTGCAGCCAGAGTCGATGGCGCTTTTCCACATGAAAGAAAACTCAGTCCCCCAGATCCATGATGCCAGTTTTTAGGAGGCATTTAGCCCTACAATTGCAGCCAGAGTTCTAGTTGATGGCAGCTTGCGTCTGGGAAGGATCTTGATCTGGGCGGCATTTCAGATGATTTCCGGGAGCACAGTGCCTTAGGGCCGGGACACAAAAAGTGTCTTTTTTTCTGAGAAAGAGAACTCTGCCCCCCAGTTTCTTGATGTCAGTTTGGAGGAGGGTTTTGGCCCTGCAAGGGCAGCCTGGGCTCTTTTTGGTGGCAGCTTGTGTCTGTGAGGAATCTAGATCCGTACGGAATTTCATGAGGCAGCAGTCTACTCCCAGACATGGGGCCTTCGATACAAACAGTGGCGCTTTTCTACGTGAAAGAAAACTCTGTCTCCCAGATCCATGACGCCAATTTTAAGGAGGCATTTAGCCCTAGAATTGCAGCCAGAGTTCTAGTTGACGGCAGCTTGGGTTTGGGAAGGATCTTGATCCGGGCGGCATTTCAGGTGGCGTCCGGGGGAACAGTGCCTTTGGGCCGGGACACAGTGTCCCTTTTCTCTGAGAAAGAGAACTCCGACCCCCACTTTTTTTATGTCACTTTGGAGGAGGGTTTTGGCCCTGCAATTGCAGCCAGGGTCCTTATCGGTGGCAGCTTGGGTCTGCGAGGAATCTTAATCCATGCGGAATTTCCGCAAGCGGCTGTATACTCCCAGACATGGGGCATTCGATACAAACAATGGCGCTTTTCCACGTGAAAGAAAACTCAGTCTCCCAGATCCATGATGCCATTTTTAGGAGGCATTTAGCCCTACAATTGCAGCAGGAGTTCTAGTTGACGGCAGCTTGGGTTTGGGAAGGATCTTGATCCGTGCGGTATTTCAGGTGGCGTCCGGGAGAACAGTGCCTTAGGGCCGGCACACAAAAAGTGTCCTTTCTTCTGAGAAAGAGAAGTCCGCCCCCCAGTTTCTTGATGTCAGTTTGGAGGAGGGTTTTGGCCCTGCAAGGGCAGCCAGGGCTCTTTTAGGATGCAGCTTGTGTCCGTGAGGAATCTTGATCCATGCGGAATTTCAGGAGGCAGCAGTCGACTCCCAGACATGGGACCTTCGATACAAACGATTTCGCTTTTCTACGTGAAAGAAAACTCAGTCCCCCAGATCCATGATGCCAGTTTTTAGGAGGCATTTAGCCCTACAATTGCAGCCAGAGTTCTAGTTGATGGCAGCTTGGGACTGGGAAGGATCTTGATCCGTGTGGAATTTCAGGTGGCGTCCGGGAGCACAGTGCCTTAGGTCCGGGGCACAAAAAGTGTCCCTTTTCTCTGAGAAAGAGAACTCTGCCCCCCAGTTTCTTGATGTCAGTTTGCAGGAGGGTTTTGGCCCTGCAAGGGCAGCCAGGGTCCTTCTCGGTGGCAGCTTGTGTCGGTGAGGAATCTGGCTCCATGCGGAATTTGAAGAGGCAGCAGTCGACTCCCAGACATGGGACCTTCTCTACAAACGATTGCGCTTTTCCACGTGAAAGAAAACTCAGTCTCCCAGAATCATGATGCCAGTTTTTAGGAGGCATTTAGCCCTACAATTTCAGCAAGAGTTCTAGTTGATGGCAGCTTGGGTCTGGGAGGGATCTTGATCCGTGCGGCATTTCAGATGGCGTCCGGGAGCACAGTGCTTCTAGGAAATGCACACAAAAATGTCCCTTTTGTCTGAGAAAGAGAAGTCTGCCCCCCGGTTTCTTGATGTCAGTTTGGAGGAGGGTTTTGGCCCTGCAAGGGCAGCCAGGGTCCTTGTCTGTCGCAGCTTGGGTCTGCGAGGGATCTGGCTCCATGCGGAATTTGAAGAGGGGGCAGTTGACCCCCAGACATGGGGCCTACGATACAAATGATGGCACTTTTCCACGTGAAAAAATACCTAGGCCCCCAGATTCATGATGTCGGTTTGGTGGAGGGTTTTAGCCCTACAAAATCAACCAGAGTTCCAGCTGATGGCAGCTTGCGTTAGCGAAAAATCTTGATCCATTCGGAATTTCAGGAGGCGTCCGGGAGCACAGTTCCTTCGGGCCGGGACACAAAATGTGTCCCTTTTTTCTGAGAAAGAGAAGTCTGCCCCCCAGTTTCTTGATGTCAGTTTGGAGGAGGGTTTTGGCCCTGCAAGGGCACCAAGGGCTCTTTTTGGTGTCAGCTTGTGTCTCTGACGATTCTTGATCCATACAGAATTTCATGAGGCAGCAGTCGACTCCCGGACATGGGGCCTTCGATACAAACGATGGCGCTTTTCCACGTGAAAGAAAATTCAGTCTCCCAGATCCATGATGCCAATTTTAAGGAGGCATTTAGCCCTACAATTGCAGCCAGAGTTCAAGTTGATGGCAGCTTGGGTTTGGGAAGGATCTTGATCCGTGCGGCATTTCAGGTGGGGTCCGGGAGCACCGTGCCTTCGAGCCGGGACACCAAAAGTGTCCCTTTTCTCTGAGAAAGAGAACTCTGCTCCCCAGTTTCTTGATGTCAGTTTGGAGGAGGGTTTTGGCCCTGCAAGGGCAGCCAGGGCTCTTTTAGGATGCAGCTTGTGTCCGTGAGGAATCGTGATCCGTGCAGAATTTGAAGAGGCGGCAGTCGACTCCCAGACATGGGGCCTTCGATACAAACGATGGCGCTTTTCCACGTGCAAGAAAACTCAGTCCTCCAGATCCATGATTCCAGTTTTAAGGAGGCCTTTAGCTCAACAATTGCAGCCAGAGTTCTAGTTGATGGCAGCTTGCGTCTGGGAAGGATCTTGATCCGTGCGGCATTTCAGATGCCTTCAAGTAGCACAGTGCCTTAGGGCCAGGAAACAAAAAGTGTCCTTTCATCTGAGAAAGAGAACACTGCCCCCCAGTTTCCTGATGTCAGTTTGGAGGAGGGTTTTGGCCCTGCAAGGGCAGCCAGGGTCCTTCTCGGTGGCAGCTTGGGTCTGCGAGGAATCTTAATCCATGCGGAAATTCAGCATGCGGCTGTCAACTCCCAGATATGTGGCCTTCGATACAAACAATGACGCTTTTCCATGTGAAAGAAAACTCAGTCCCCCAGATGCATGATGCCAGTTTTTAGGAGGCATTTAGCCCAACAATTGCAGCCAGGGTCCTTGTCGGTGGCAGCTTGGGTCTGCGAGGGATCTTGATCCATGAGAAATTTAAGCAGGCAGCAGGGAGCACAGTGTTTTAGGGCCGGGACACAAAATGTGTCCCTTTTCTCTGAAAAAGAGAACTCTGCCCCCCACTTTCTTGATGTCAGTTTGGAGGAGGGTTTTGGCCCTGCAAGGGCAGCCAGGGTCCTTCTCGGTGGCAGCTTGGGTCTGCGAGGAATCGTTATCCGTGCGGAATATCAGGAGGCGGCATTCGACTCCCAGACATGGGGCCTTCGATACAAACGATGGTGCTTTTCCAAGTAAAAGAAAACTCAGTCTCCCAGATTCATGATGCCAGATTTTAGGAGGCATTTAGCCCTACAATTGCAGACCGAGTTCTAGTTGATGGCAGCTTGGGTCTGGGAAGGATCTTGATCCATGCAGCATTTCAGGTGGCGTCCGGGAGCACGGTGCCTTCGGGCCGGGACACAAAAAGTGTCTGTTTCTCTGAGAAAGAGAAGTCTGCCCCCCAGTTTCTTGATGTCAGTTTGGAGGAGGGTTTTGGCCCTGCAAGGGCAGCCAGGGTCCTAGTCAGTGGCAGCTTGCGTCTGTAAGGAATCTTGCTCCATGCGGAATTTCAGCAGGCGGCAGTTTACTCCCAGACACGGGGCCTATGATAAGAATGATGGCACTTTTCCACGTGAAAGTAAACTAAGCCTCCCAGATCCATGACGCCAGTTTGGTAGAGGGTTTTAGCCCTACAATTGCAACCAGAGTTCTAGTTGATGGCAGCTTGCGTCAGCGAATAATCTTGATCCATACGGAATTTCAGGTGGCATGTGGGAGCACAGTGCCTTAGGGCCGGGACACAAAAAGTGTCCCTTTTCTCTGAGAAAGAGAACTCTGCCCCCAGTTTCCTGATGTCAGTTTGGAGGAGGGTTTTGGCCCTGCAAGGGCAGCCTGGGCTCTTTTTGACAGCAGCTTGTGTCTGCGAGGAATCTTAATCCATGGCGAATAATAGCTAGAGATGTCAGTCTCCCAGACACGGGGTTCGATACAAACAATGACGCTCCACGCGGAAAACTCCTAAGCCCCAGAGATCCATGATGCCAGTTTTAGAGGCATTTAGCCCTACAATTGCAGCCAGAGTTCTAGTTGACAGCTTCTGGGTCTGGGAATCTTGATCCTCAGTAAGGTATTTCAGAGTGAGTTCGGGTAGAACAGCGTGCCTTAGGCCGGACACAAAAAGTGTCCTTTCTCTGAGAAAGAGTAGTCTGCCTCCAGTTTCTTGATGTCACTTGCAGTAGGGTTTTAAGGCAGCCAGGTCCTTCTCGGCAGCTTGGGTCTTACAGGGAATCGCTATCCAAAGTGAATATCAGGAGGCGGCATTCGACTCCCAGACATGGGGCCTTCGATACAAACGATGGTGCTTTTCCAAGTGAAAGAAAACTCAGTCTCCCAGATTCATGATGCCAGATTTTAGGAGGCATTTAGCCCTACAATTACAGACCGAGTTCAAGTTGATGGCAGCTTGGGTCTGGGAAGGATCTTGATCCATGCGGCATTTCAGGTGGCGTCCGGGAGCACGGTGCCTTCGGGCCGGGACACAAAAAGTGTCTGTTTCTCTGAGAAAGAGAAGTCTGCCCCCCAGTTTCTTGATGTCAGTTTGGAGGAGGGTTTTGGCCCTGCAAGGGCAGCCAGGGTCCTAGTCAGTGGCAGCTTGCGTCTGTAAGGAATCTTGCTCCATGCGGAATTTCAGCAGGCGGCAGTTTACTCCCAGACACGGGGCCTATGATAAGAATGATGGCACTTTTCCACGTGAAAGAAAACTAAGCCTCCCAGATCCATGACGCCAGTTTGGTAGAGGGTTTTAGCCCTACAATTGCAACCAGAGTTCTAGTTGATGGCAGCTTGCGTCAGCGAATAATCTTGATCCATACGGAATTTCAGGTGGCATGTGGGAGCACAGTGCCTTAGGGCCGGGACACAAAACGTGTCCCTTTTCTCTGAGAAAGAGAACTCTGCCCCCAGTTTCTTGATGTCAGTTTGGAGGAGGGTTTTGGCCCTGCAAGGGCAGCCAGGGTCCTTGTCGGTGGCAGCTTGGGTCTGCGAGGAATCTTAATCCATGCGGAATTTCCGCAAGCGGTTGTCGACACCCAGGCATGGGGACTACGATACAAACAATGGCGCTTTTCCACGTGAAAGAAAACTCAGTCTCCCGGATCCATGATGCCAGTTTATAGGAAGCATTTAGCCCTACAATTGCAGCCAGAGTTCTAGTTGATGGCATCTTTTGTCTGGGAAGGATCTTGATCCGTGCAGCATTTCAGGTGGCGTCCGGGAGCACAGTGCCTTCGGGCCGGGACACAAAAAGTGTCCTTTTTTCTGAGAAAGAGAAGTCTGCCCCCCAGTTTCTTGATGTCAGTTTGGAGGAGGGTTTTGGCCCTGCAAGGGCAGCCAGGCTCCTAGTCGGTGGCAGCTTGGGTCTGTGAGGGATCTTGATCCATGTGGAATTTGATGAGGCGGCAGTCGACTCTCAGACATGGGGCCTTCGATACAACAATGGCGCTTTTCCATGTGAAAGAAAACTCAGTCCCCCAGATCCATGATGCCAGTTTTAAGGAGGCATTTAGCCCTACAATTGCAGCCAGCGTTCTAGTTTATGGAAGCTTGGGTCTGGGAAGGATCTTGATCCGTGCGGCCATTTCAGGTGGCGTCCGGGAGCACAGTGCCTTAGGGCCGGGACCCAAACAGTGTCCCTTTTCTCTGAGAAAGAGAACTCTGCCCCCCAGTTTCTTGATGTCAGTTTGGAGGAGGGTTTTGGCCCTGCAAGGGCAGCCGGGGCTCTTTTTGTATTCAGCTTGTGTCCGTGAGGGATCGTGATCCGTGCAGAATTTTAAGAGGGGGCAGTGTACTCCCAGACATGGGGCCTTCGATACAAACGATGGCGCTTTTCCACGTGCAAGAAAACTCAGTCCTCCAGATCCATGATTCCAGTTTTAAGGAGGCATTTAGCTCAACAATTGCAGCCAGAGTTCTAGTTGATGGCAGCTTGCGTCTGGGAAGGATCTTGATCTGGGCGGCATTTCAAGTGCCTTCCGGTAGCACAGTGCCTTAGGGCCGGGACACAAAAAGTGTCCCTTTTCTCTGAGAAAGAGAACTCTGCCCCCCAGTTTCTTGATGTCAGTTGGAAGGAGGGTTTTGGCCCTGCAAAGGCAGCCAGGGTCCTTGCTGGTGGCAGCTTGGGTCTGCGAGGAATCTTAATCCATGCGGAATTTCAGCATGCGGCTGTCAACTCCCAGATATGTGGCCTTCGATGCAAACAATGGCGCATTTCCATGTGAAAGAAAACCCAGTCCCCCAGATGCATGATGCCAGTTTTTAGGAGGCATTTAGCCCTACAATTGCAGCCACAGTTCTAGTTGATGGCAGCTTGTGTCTGGGAAGGATCTTGACCCTTGTCGCATTTCAGGAGGCAGCAGGGAGCAGAGTGCCTTAGGGCCGAGAAACAAAAAGTGTCCGTTTTCTCTGAGAAAGAGAACTCTGCCCCCCAGTTTCTTGATGTCAGTTTGGAGGAGGGTTTTGGCCCTGCAAGGGCAGCCACGGTCCTTCTCGGTGGCAGCTTGGGTCTGCGAGGAATCGTGATCCGTGCGGAATATCAGGAGGCGGCAGTCGACTCCCAGACATGGGGCCTTCGATACAAACGATGGCGCTTTTCCACGTGAAAGAAAATTCAGTCTCCCAGATTCATGATGCCAGATTTTAGGAGGCATTTAGCCCTACAATTGCAGCCAGAGTTGTAGTTGATGGCAGCTTGGGTCTGGGACGGATCTTGATCCGTGCAGCATTTCAGGTGGCGTCCGGGAGCACAGTGATTCTAGGACATGCACACGAAAAGGTCCCTTTTCTCTGAGAAAGAGAAGTCTGCCCCCCAGGTTCTTGATGTCAGTTTGGAGGAGGGTTTTGGCCCTGCAAGGGCAGCCAGGGTCCTTGTCAGTGGCAGCTTGCGTCCCTGAGGGGTCTTCCTCCATGCGGAATTTGAAGAGGCGGCAGTTGACTCCCAGACACGGGGCCTATGATAAGAATGATGGCACTTTTCCACGTGAAAGAAAACTAAGTCTCCCAGATCCATGACGCCAGTTTGGTAGAGGGTTTTGGCCCTACAAATGCAACCAGAGTTCTAGCTGATGGCAGCTTGCGTAAGTGAATAATCTTGATCCATACGGAATTACAGGTGACGTCCAGGAGCACCGTGCCTTAGGGCCGGGACACAAAAAGTGTCCCTTTTCTCTGAGAAAGAGAACTCTGCCCCCCAGTTTCTTGATGTCAGTTTGGAGGAGGGTTTTGGCCCTGCAAGGGCAGCCAGGGTCCTTCTCAGTGGCAGCTTGTGTCTGTGAGGAATCTTAATTTATGCGGAATTTCCGCAAGCGGTTGTCGACACCCAGACATGGGGGCTCCGATACAAACGATGGCGCTTTTCCACGTGAAAGAAAACTCAGTCCCCCGGATCCATGATGCCAGTTTTTAGGAGGCATTTAGCCCTACAATTGCAGCCAGAGTTCTAGTTGATGGCAGCTTGCGTCTGGGAAGGATCTTGATCCGTGCGGCATTTCAGGTGGCGTCCGGGAGCACAGTGCCTTAGGGCCGGGACACAAAAAGTGTCTTTTTTTCTGAGAAAGAGAACTCTGACCCCCAGTTTCTTGATGTCAGTTGGGAGGAGGGTTTTGGCCCTGCAAGGGCACCAAGGGCTCTTTTTGGTGGCAGCTTGTGTCTGCGAGGAATCTAGATCCATACGGAATTTCATGAGGCAGCAGTCAACTCCCAGACATGGGGCATTCGATACAAACAATGGCGCTTTTCCACGTGAAAGAAAACTCAGTCTCCCAGATCCATGATGCCATTTTTAGGAGGCATTTAGCCCTACAATTGCAGCAGGAGTTCTAGTTGACGGCAGCTTGGGTTTGGGAAGGATCTTGATCCGTATAGCATTTCAGGTGGCGTCCGGGAGCACAGTGCCTTCAGGCCGGGTCACAGTGTCCCTTTTCTCTGAGAAAGAGAACTCTGCCCCCCACTTTTTTTATGTCACTTTGGAGGAGGGGTTTGGCCCTGCAATTGCAGCCAGGGTCCTTATCGGTGGCAGCTTGGGTCTGCGAGGAATCTTAATCCATGCGGAATTTCCGCAAGCGGCTGTATACTCCCAGACATGGGGCATTCGATACAAACGATGGCGCTTTTTCACGTGAAAGAAAACTCAGTCTCCCAGATCCATGATGCCAGTTTCTAGGAGGCATTTAGCCCTACAATTGCAACCAGAGTTCTAGTTGATGGCAGCTTGGGTCTGGGAAGGATCTTGATCCGTGCGGTATTTCAGGTGGCGTCCGGGAGAACAGTGCCTTAGGGCCGGGACAAAAAAAGTGTCCTTTTTTCTGAGAAAGAGAAGTCTGCCCCCCAGTTTCTTGATGTCAGTTTGGAGGAGGGTTTTGGCCCTGCAAGGGCAGCCAGGGCTCTTTTTGGCGGCAGCTTGTGTCTGCGAGGAATCTTAATCCATGCGGAATAATAGCTAGCGGATGTCAACTCCCAGACATGGGGCCTTCGATACAAACAATGGCGCTTTTCCACGTGAAAAAAACCTCAGTCCCCCAGATCCATGATGCCAGTTTTAAGGAGGCATTTAGCTTTACAATTGCAGCCAGAGTTCTAGTTGATGGCAGATTGGGTCTGGGAAGGATCTTGACCCGTGTGGCATTTCAGATGGAGTTCGGTAGAATAGTGCCTTAGGGCCGGGACACAAACAGGGTCCCTTTTCTCTGAGAAAGAGAAGTCTGCCCCCCAGTTTCTTGATGTCAGTTTGGAGGAGGGTTTTGGCCCTGCAAGGGCAGCCAGGGTCCTTATCGGTGGCAGCTTGGGTCTGCGAGGAATCTTCATCCATGCGGAATTTCAGCATGCGGCTGTCAACTCCCAGATATGTGGCCTTCGATACAAACAATGGCGCTTTTCCATGTGAAAGAAAACTCAGTCTCCCAGATCCATGATGCCAGTTTTTAGGAGGCATTTAGCCCTACAATTTCAGCAGGAGTTCAAGTTGATGGCAGCTTGGGTTTGGGAAGGATCTTGATCCGTATAGCATTTCAGGTGGCGTCCGGGAGCACAGTGCCTTCAGGCCGGGTCACAGTGTCCCTTTTCTCTGAGAAAGAGAACTCTGCCCCCCACTTTTTTTATGTCACTTTGGAGGAGGGGTTTGGCCCTGCAATTGCAGCCAGGGTCCTTATCGGTGGCAGCTTGGGTCTGCGAGGAATCTTAATCCATGCGGAATTTCCGCAAGCGGCTGTATACTCCCAGACATGGGGCATTCGATACAAACAATGGCGCTTTTCCACGTGAAAGAAAACTCAGTCCCCCAGATCCATGATGCCAGTTTCTAGGAAGCATTTAGCCCTACAATTGCAACCAGAGTTCTAGTTGATGGCAGCTTGGGTCTGGGAAGGATCTTGATCCGTGCGGTATTTCAGGTGGCGTCCGGGAGAACCGTGCCTTAGGGCTGGGACACAAAAAGTGTCCCTTTTCTCTGAGAAAGAGAACTCTGCCCCCCAGTTTCTTGATGTCAGTTTGGAGGAGGGTTTTGACCCTGCAAGGGCAGCCAGGGTCCTTGTCGGTGGCAGCTTGGGTCCGCGAGGAATCTTGATCCCTGCGGAATTTCAGCAGGCAGCAGGGAGAACAGTGCTTTCGGGCCGGGATACAAAATGTGTCCCTTTTCTCTGAGAAAGAGAACTCTGCCCCCCACTTTCTTGATGTCAGTTTGGAGGAGGGTTTTGGCCCTGCAAGGGCAGCCAGGGTCCTTGTCGGTGGCAGCTTGGGTCTGCGAGGAATCTTGATCCATGCGGAATTTCAGGAGGCATCCGGGAGCACAGTGCCTTAGGGCTGGGACACAAAAGTGTCCTTTTTCTCTGGGAAAGAGAACTTTGCCCCCCACTTTCTTGATGTCAGTTTGGAGGAGGGTTTTGGCCCTGCAAGGGCAGCCAGGGTCCTTCTCGGTGGCAGCTTGTGTCGGTGAGGAATCTGGCTCCATGCGGAATTTGAAGAGGGGGCAGTCGACTCCCAGACATGGGACCTTCTCTACAAACGATTGCGCTTTTCCACGTGAAAGAAAACTCAGTCTCCCAGATTCATGATGCCAGTTTTTAGGAGGCATTTAGCCCTACAATTGCAGCCAGAGTTCTAGTTGATGGCAGCTTGGGTCTGGGAGGGATCTTGATCCGTGCGGCATTTCAGATGGCGTCCGGGAGCACAGTGCTTCGAGGAAATGCACACAAAA
>JAVTVJ010005486.1:0-13234 GCA_034509425.1 Eopsaltria australis | reverse complement strand
TTCCTGTCATTAAAAATGTAGTAATTGAAGGGGAAACCAGAACAGGGATGGGAGATGTCTTATTAGTTCCTGAAGCAGGTTGCAACATATTGGGGAGGGACTTACAGATACAATTGGGAATAGGGGTTATACCCAAAGAAGGGAAAATGATGGCTAAAGTGTTAAAACTTGGCCAAGTAGATGAGGAAAAATAAACATAACAAAGCGGCGTTTGCCGCAGCCATCAGTAGCTGGTCATTCGTCAGTTCGCCTATCGACATGTTCGTGTCCCAAATTGCCCAGCACACTTACCCTACAATTTACCCGCATGCTTTGCTGTGAATAGGAATTAGGATTAGGCAAAAGATCAGGCTCAAACTTAAACAGTATAAAGAAATGTTATATCATACTAGAACAGAGCGGAGAAAAAAAAAACATAGATAAACCAGGCCGGACAAATCCCTCTTAGACCACCCTCCTTTCCACCTCTCGTTTCTTCAATGTCTCCCCTGACAACTATACTAAAAGGACCAGCACTCCCTCGGAACCTCCAATATGTATTACACTCTGAAATTAGCTCTCGTTTCAGTAATTGAGGAAGTTTCTTTGTTCTACTATACATGGATTTTCTGTAAGAAAAACACAGTTTTATGGGTCTTCTGCCTCACCATCAGCCGCTGCCCGGAGCAAAGACCAGCTTAATGGTGGATCCCTCCCACACCAGTAGCCTTCCCACAGCCACTATGGTGGGTTATGAACAGTCCACAGGGTACCTGTTTTAAGGATGCGCAGTTCAATTGCAGCAACAAAGAAAATCCCTTCTTCTGTGCTTAGCGACACAGGTTTTCCTGACAGCTCAGGTTCTCTAGCATTCTCCCCAGGACCAGGGCTCTGGGCCACAGCCTCTCCTCTCTCTTGGTTCTAGTTTCTCATCAGGCTGTACTTTTCCAACACTTACTTGTCTGTACTTAGGTATTTCAGTTCATTGGCTGCAATAAGAACCTCACATCCCCCTTGGGACTATATCTTCATATATTACAGAGAATTTATTAGCTCAGTCCCCAACCATGGTTCTCCAAAAGAGTTTTCAGCTTCACTCTTGAAGCAACTTCTCATGCACCTCCTTTGTAAGTATCAGTTCTGCTTTCCTCACTGACTGTAAAGTCTCTGCGCTGCACTATGTAGGTGTCCTCACTCGTTCCTCTCTCTGCGAGGAAGGATGGGTGTCTGTGAGTTTAGTCCAGGCATGGAGAGAGTTAATCTCTGTTTCTCTCTCTCCGGCAGTGTGAGGATCACGTGCTCTTTGCCGGGTTGTTTGAACAGGTCCGAGCTGGATGCCAGACGCTCTCAAGAGTCTCTGCCTGGCTCTGCCAAGCTGGCTCGGCCTGGTAGGGCCATCTGGGCCCAGGGTGACAGGGCAGGGCCTGGCCCGAGCTGGATGGAGTCCGGCCTGGTCCTTGCCTGGCCCGGAGCAGGGGCCTGGCTCTCCCTCTCGTGTAGCTGGCACACCGGCTGAGCTGGATCTGTTGAAAATTCCAATCGTTTCCTCCCCCATTCCCGGCTGCAGTGGCACGGCTGCCATAAAACCTCCCTTCCCCCCCCCCATCCCTCCTTCGGAAGGAGGTGGGGGGGGGCCTTACCAGTGAGAGAAGCAGGAGCTGCTCCTCTCCACACAGCAGCAGCAGGTCCAAAGAGGAAGAGCGTCAGAGAGTCTCTGCTTATATATGGTTTTTTTCCTCGAAGGCGGAATCATCTTTTTAAATTGGTTTTACTACTTATCACCTTAATACTGATTATTGGCTCTCTCTCGCAGGAAGGAAGTTGTATTCCTTCCTGCAGCACAGATCACTTCCTAGATTTTGACCCCTCTGGCCTAACCCAGGACAATGTAATAAAATGATAATAGCAGACAGAAATGTACATTTCTGGGCAGAGGTAACTGCATGTGCAACACACATGGCTTGTGATTCTTTGGGTCTGGTTTTTATATTAATTACCAGAGAAGTGGAAGCCAAGAAAATTACCAGGAAGTCTGCAATTCTGTGTCAGAAAAATCATGTTGTTGTGTGTCTGGGTAACTTTTGGTTACAGATCGAATTTTCAGAGATAACAGCTTGAGAATACCTAAAAGTTACAGATTTAATATTAATAAACACACAGTGTTCACCAGGTTTCATTTTAGAGTTACAAAGTTCATGTGTCATCACACAGTGAGCAATTATGAGGTAGTCATTCACCAACAGATTTCCCAAAGTAGAATTTAGTGTTCTTTTCACATTATGATCTACAAGCAATTTTTATAACCCTAGCAAGACCGATAATGTATCTTGTACACTTGTTGTCATTTTTCTGCCCGTTCACAGGAGCTAACCTGTCATTTCTTGGTAGAGGTTCCAGTGTCCACTGTAACAGGGAGCAGCTGTACATTTGAAAACAGTATCTGCAATTCCTTGTTTAAATCCCAGTCTTTTCAGAAGCATTTGCAACACAGGTATTACAACGAATCCTTCTGAGAAACAGTGGATGAGACACAGTTCACAAGTTTTATGGCTTGGAAGACAATTTTTTTGACTGAATTACATCTTGGCAAGCAGATTTCATTTCTTCTCCTTTATTGTATATGCTTTGCAGGATGCCAAGAGAAACAAAGAATTGCTCTTTGGATCTCACAGAACAGTTTTCAATGACTAGATATCTGACTTGCCTATTCCTCCCTGAGATTCGTTTTCACTTCTCTTGCCTCTTACAGCAGCAGCTTGTTGTCTCTCGGGGAAAGGGACAATTACTGTTAGAGCCACATGTGATCTGAATTTTCACTTGGGCCTGTCAATCACACTTTTTCATGTTAATTAATTATTTTCTGTATGAAACTGGGAATTTGACTCTTAACCATAGAATCCTTAAGATTGGGAGAGACCTTTAAGATAATCAATGTTATGCATTAAAATATTTTCTATTTAGGTTTCATTTTTATTGTAGTTATTATTTATGATTATGTATGATTTTTAAAATTGAATCAAATAATGAATTTCTGTCCACTTAGATTTTTGAAAGTGGGAAACTCTTTTGTCTAGTAATTCTGTAATGGTGCACAACCTACTTAAAATCTAGTGTGCTCTATAAAATAATATCCTTTGTCTTCTTACATACATAGTGATATGCTTTGTTTGAAATACAGTGATGAGCTTCTTGTGGAGTGGTTTCTTGTATTTCACCATAAAAATATATCCTACATCATTACAAAATATCCATTTACTACATCCAGGCTATTACTTTGTGGCTTATTTGATTGTAGAAAGAAATATTATGAAAGTTGTTGTTTTTTTATTATTTTCTTTCCCTGGATCGTGTGCCAAAACCTGTGCAGAGACAGGAGAAAGTCTAGGGAGTTAATTTACTTGCATGTTTCTGAGGATTGCAGAGAGAGGGCAATCCCAATAAAATAGAACCAAATCAGGCTTTTAATTCAGTGTTTTTGAAGAGGCCCATTTAGGTTTTGAAATAAAATCAATCTGCAGCTGAAAACAGAACAGACCCTCAGGTCCTCATTCTACCACATGCACTGGGAATTAGTCATGCATCTCCTATTAGTAATAGCTGAAGTCTTGTTTCTAAATCCTAATTAAAACTGTACCCCGCTTATCCCTAAGCAGAATATAGGAATGGCTGGCCAGAAGTCAGAGGAAATCCCTGGCACAGGGAGAGCGAGGTTAATCTTCCCAGTGGATACCACCACATGCTCTTGCTGTCTGAGATCCACTCTCTCCACCTGCTGCAGAGGTTCCTCTAGGTGTGTGTCTATACTGGTGGTATGGTTTGAGGTGAGGTGTTAGGCAAAGCACACAAACCAGCTTGGCTTTTTTTCTGTGTGGTTATTCCTACTTTATTCCCTTTAAATCAGAAGTGGAAATACTGCTTCCATATGTCACTCCTTGATTAGCATGGAAGAGCTGATTGAAGTGTCTGGTTGAAAGTAATGTGTCATGAACATGACAACATAACTTTGAATATATTTGGACAGCAACCAGCAAGAAAAACTTCCCTGCTCCAAAGCCATCAAACCAGGCATAAGTATTGAGTTACAAATAATTTGTGGTTCATATACCTTAGTAAAAATACAAATACTTGTTGCTTCATGCTCCCCTTTCATGGCAGTCAAAATTTTTCTGCTGTCTAAAGTTTTGTGTTTATTATATATAATTTGATAGCAAGTTTGGCAGTGGACATAAATTTTGCCTTCTAGTGGTGCATCATATATGTAAATAATCAGTTATTGATAAAGTATTTTGTCATTGTAGTACTCCAGTATATTACTCGAGGGCAATAAAAACTGAGAAATCATTCCAAAAATTCAAGTTAGATGCTACAGGGATTTTTATCTTGACTAGAATATTATTTCCTTGATGAATTTTTTAAATGCTGTAAAGTTTCTGCTTATCTTGTGTATCTCAGGCTGAGCTTGAAAAGAAAAAAATATCCTTTGGGAACAGCAGTCTAGTGGAAGGTGTTCCTGCACATGGACGGGGGAGTTGGAACTAGAGGGTCTTTAAGGTCCCTTCCAACTCACTCCATTCTATGATTCTGTGAATAAAATCTTTAGAAATACTGGGAAATGAAACCATGAGAGTGACAATATTCCTTCTCCAAAAAAAAAAAAAAAGTCAATTCAATAAACTAGGAAAAAAGTGTATTATCATTTATTCATTGAGGGCCTTATGTGTGGATAATAAATAAAATTTATTAAGGAATCCAGATATTGATAAAGTGTTGTGTAAATATTTTGGTGCACTACATCCACATTCCTTAAATATCTAAAGACAGTAAAATGTCTGTGTGCTATTTTTTTTTGTATTTAGTTTAAATAGCAGTTACAGGCAGGCAAGAAATTCTTATTACTTAAATTAATTAGTTTAGCATATTTTAAGATTCGTGCTCTTGATAATTTTTTTCTGATAGCTGAGAAATTGAAGCTGTTCAGAACTATTTTTGTCCTGGTTTATTGTAAGGGATAAATGAATAGTGCAGGTTTATTACATCGGAGATTGAAAAAGGATTGTTTAAAGTCTCTGATTTTGTGTGTGTTCACACCTTTAAATTTGGAAATATATGCTATATATGTCTCGTGCAGATGGCATGTGGGATCACTGTAACTTCTGCCTTTTTTATTTGTATTCTTCATTATTCTAATTAGTGAGTTATTTGTGAAAACATGTAATGAGTGAAGTAGACCTTTAAATGAATTTCGGTGTTAGCCTGTTTTAAATACCAAAGAGTATGGCTTGGGGTAACTATAAAGCAAATGTTAGTTGCAGCTAAGTCCCTAAGTACTGCCTGGTTGGTTCAATATTAAACCTGGAAGGAAAATACTGATGCAGAAGCTTAAGTAAAGAACTCTAGGGTCAGTATTGCTTTTTATGCTGACAATTACGGTTGGTTTTTTTCCCCTGAAGTAGCTTGCTAAAGCTCCCTGAATTAAATTCTTATTTGAATAATCAGCAAAAAGAAATAGCTTTTCTAACTTGATGAAAAAGCTTGTTTCTGTCACAGTCCAGAAAGCCAAACAACTTGAACATTATCCTCCATCTCAAGGAGGTATTTATATTTTGATACTGGGATTGCTACCATTATTTTAATTGGATGGATAGTGTAGTATAATTACTTGACATCAAGTTGACTGTGACTTCTGTCTAAAGTTATCAAAATTTAAGATAATTAGGTAGAATAAGGAAAGACTTTGTAGCCAAGGGTAATTTTTTCCTCCTTGAAGGACTTAATTGATTAGGTACATGCTATTTTGAAAATACAGATGTAGTAAGGAATTCTCAATGTAGATTTAAAGCAATCTGCCTAATAATGATGCATCACAAAAATAATACAATAGAATGCTCTCATGCTGAATAATGGAGGATCCATTTTGGCCTGTAACGTTTATCCAAGACTAACTAATTGTTAAATGTGACAATGTATTAATGGGAAAAGAAATAGTGGCAAATCAGAAATAAAACGCACTTCTGTTATAATTCCAGGTGCTCTTCTAGACTTGCATTGTCTTATCTTTAGATGTTTGAATAGAATTTTCAGATGTTTCTGCAAAATAAAACAAGAATTTTTTGATTTTCAGTAGTAAATCTAGAACCTAAATGCTGTAGGCTTTCATAGACACGCAGTTGTCTAAACACAAATTTCTACTGAAAGTGGGTATTCTGAAATATTCTGCCTCTGAACTGAAAAATCTTTATCTGAAATGAATCAAGGGTTAGCTATTTACAATCACTATGATTGATTTTATTTATTTGTATGTATTAGCGTGAGAACTGACTGAAAGAGAGCATAATGAGATTCTTGATACTTTACACTCAGAACCTTTCCTGGATTTTTTTAAAAAATATTTTTGAAAAATAAGTTTTTATTTAGAAACATTTGAAGGAAGTTATATAACAGAATAAATTATGCCCAAAATAATTGGGCTAGTGTTTGAACTGTACGAGACTTTGTTATTTTTCTCAAGTTGGAAATAACAGATACTAATTTTTACATTTCTATCTGTTATTTTGTGTTGAAGAGTTTTCTCAGCTATCAGTTTGAGTATTTTACAGCTTAGAGCTATATTTTAAACATTTTACATCTATTCTAACATTTTAACCAGGGGAAATTAAATACTGCATTCAAACAAACAGTCACAACTCACTAGCAATTCATGATGGGAATTTTCTATTTATCTTGGTGAAGCCTTTTGTCCTATACAGTAAATTTTTACAGGGATGAAAAGAAGTTACAGGGTTTACTTTATGATCCTTTAAAACTAAATTTTCTTCATATTGTTGCAGTGTTCTCTTACCAGGTGCTATTTTTTCTTCCAAATAGTTTTCTGGGTTTTTTTTTTTTTTTTAGATCTAATTTTGGCAGAAATAACATTTTCATTTCCACTGCCAACTTTCTTTTATGAGTAAGCATATAAACACAGCATATATGCACCCATGCAGACATCCTAGTTTTTCTCTGTTTCAGTTTTAATCATTCTTCCAGAGAATCCCAGACTTCATGGTTATCATCTGTATTTCATTACAGAAATGTACTGAATAGTTGTCTCCTAATCTTCTAGGTTCCTATTGGTCAGATACACAAATTTACCTTCTAATTTATATATTTTTAAAAAATCTCTTTTCCAGCCTACTTTACCTTTATTGAATAAATATTTAAAGATATATTTAATTACAAAAGAACCTCTATATTGCTAAAATATAACTACATCCGGGTGTTGTACTGACACAGAATTCCCATTGAAACCACATTCCACAAAAACAAATCACATTTTAGTATGTTAACCCTTATTTCTTTTAAAATGGAATAAAATATATCAATAATTATTTTTTCTGTTTAAGTCCAGGAAATGGTTAATTATTTCCTTTTTGCTGTTGTTGTTCATGCTCTTTTTAAAAAAGAAGCAAACCTAAAAAAATATTGAGTTTGGGTTTTCAATAAAACAATACAGGCTGTAGGCATGGCCTTAACCCATGGCTGTGAGCTTTTTCCATAGTGACCCCTTTGGGCACCATCAACTGCCAAATTTTCTATATTATGTCTTTTCTGTTCTTATAACCATAAGTTCATCTGTAGGGGCCTCTGAGATGATACAGGCTCCTTAAATACTCACAGGATATGATCTCCTACTTGTTTAGAATTTTTAATATCATGGTGAGCTGTGAAAGCCATACCAGAAGCCAAACTCGGGTTACCTCGTTAAGCTGGTCTTTGTGATGTGGCTTCAACAAAATAGAATACCATACAATGAAGAGATTTTTCCTTCCCTTTGATTTTGAAAACTCTGGAGTTTAAACAGAAAGATGTCAAAACACCTTTGTGTTCCTATTTATTTCCTTTTCGCAAACTGTATAACTTTAATTTGCATAGTTTGTAAAAAAATAAAAGTGTGCAAAATATTTTTCTAATAATAGAATGCTGATTATTATTAGCATTCAGCTGCCTCTCTGCAGATTTCTTGACCAGCAATGTGGTGTACATCCAGAATTATCTTGGACTTCGTAGAATGTCCTGAGATTCCAGTGTCTGTTAGGCTGCTTGACTGAGTAATAAATGTTTAAGCTGTACATACTGCCAAAATCTATTTTGGAGAACAGATGATTGCTGCTGCTCCTCAGATCCCTTTCTATTTCTTTTGCTGTATTTTCTCTCTTATGCACAGCTTGGAATAGCAATTAGTATTGAACCCTCTTTTTCCAAGAGGAAAAAGTTGGTTCTGCAGTAAGATTGGCAATGTTCTTAGGGTAAAAATAGCTAACGGTGGCCTTTGTCTTTTTGCAATACAGACTGCTAAGCAGAACACCGAATATCAGTAAATCTTCATTATTTGATACATTAAAAATATAAGACAATTTAAAAATTTTTTCACTTCAGCAGTGTGAAATATTTGTATGGAACCATCCCTCTACTCATCAAATTTTTAAAACTGTCTTGTTGTTTTGTCTTGGTTTTAATATCTAAGAGGTTTAATATGCTTATTATCAACAGAGTTCTGAAATATTTCTGTAATACCACAGCTGTGAATTTTGCTGTATTTATGGCAGCCTAGCTCTGACTTACGATTTTTTTAACCTCTACTGGTTAAAAATTATATCCCTGTGTTACTGCACTTTGTAAGACTCACATGATGAATCCTTATAAATCTATACTCTAAAAATACTTCATTGATTTGATTCTTTAAGAAGAAAGTGAAATAAAGTTGTTAAATTTTAGGTGGACAGGCCATAAAAGTTAAGATTCAAAGTATTGTATTCTGAAAAATACTTACCATGATAGATGATGTATTAAAAAGAAAGGTAATAAATCTGGATACTATTGGGATATCCATATTGATAAATTTATCATGGTTGATTGTGGCCGATGGTGTAGGCCGGCCAGCTGCCCACCAGGGTCTCGGACAGCAGCCCCACGGCGTTTACAAGCCAGTGTCCCCAACCTGAGCGGGTTCACTGCTATCGGGTCTCACTCCCCTTGCCTCAGGCCGCGCCTCCCTTTACAGTGGAGACTGTAACCAAAGAGCCGGAGTATCGTGGGAGGGTTCTTTCGCCCAGGAATAACATAGACACTGTAACGCAGTGGTACCAGCTCTCTGGGCATCCAGGCGAAAGACCCGGGGTGCCCTCTGCATCAGACTTTTATTGAGGGATTACAAACCAATCACTTATGGGCTCAGGGGAGGAACCAGGGAGGGATCAGGGGACAGGAACCAACTGGGAAGGGAAGGGGGAGGAGAAGGGGAGACCGACAAGGGGTAACACAATCAACTACTAAAGAACAGTGAACTTTCTGCAGCCTAAAGATGATAGACAGGAGAGTGGTGTCGCATGGTTGGACACGAAGAAATCAGGCACTCAGGTCAGGTCCACCAAGGCTGGGCAGGAGAGCAGAAGAGTGCCCAGCCCTCTTTATTCTTACATTTATATATCTTGTCACAGACAGCTATGGATTGGACAATGAGGTTACCACCTCTCCAACTCCATAGGTAAGGAACACAGTCCATCAACCTTCCCCACCCTTGGGAAAGGAATGATAAACAATACTAAAGGTACAAAACAATCCTTGGCCAGTTAGCAAAACATTGACTATGTTTACATAAAATCTATGAGAACCTTTTCTACTAAGTATCAACACAGCACACTAAAAATTCAGGGCGACATCTTACCCTTTTTCCTTAAAAAAAAAGAAAAAAAGAAAAAAGAAAAATGAACAATGTTCATCCTATGTTTGTGGAAGGACCATCGGAGTGAACACTCTCATCATCTGAGTGATCACTCGATGTTCCACCCACTTGATCACTTTCATTCTGGTCACGGCTTCTACCCTGCTTGTCGGCCGGATTTTTCCTCTGTGGTCACAGGTCAGGACGGACACACCTTGCAGGTATTCAGCGTGCCCCAGTATCTGTGGATACACAAGCATACCCGCGCCCCAAAGCGATAAGGTCATATTGTTTGGTGACTAAATTTCTCACCCGAACCTTCGCTCGAGGCTGCTGTGTCTCATCTGAATCCTGCAACGAGAGATGGTGGTTCAAAATGACAGGATTATTGGAGTTCTGCGGTACCGTAAGGCGATTAATAGTATATAAAGCTTTTGCCAACCGACTGTGCAGGGTTTCACCCTGCATTCCCCGTTTTTGTTTTTGAAGCACCTGCTTCAGAGTGCCATGAGCACGCTCTACAATAGCTTGACCAGTTGGAGAATGGGGAATACCAAACTTGTGCGACACACCCCACAGCTGCAGGAACTGCCTCACGTCTTTTGAGACGTAAGCAGGACCATTGTCGGTCTTCACGGTAGAAGGTATGCCTAGAACGTCAAAGGCCTGCCTCCAGTGGGCAATGACATCGCGGCCCTTCTCTCCAGTGTGAGCGGAAGCCCACATGGCAGAGGAGAAGGTGTCCACCGTGACATGCACATACTTGAGCCGGCCAAATTCGGCAACTTGGGTTACATCAGTCTGCCAAATCTCCAAGGCCCTAAGGCCCCTGGGGTTTACCCCCGCCGGCAAAGGCCCAGCCAATGCATGACAGTCGTCACACGATTCGACAATGTCACGGGCCTCAGTTGGCGTCAACTGAAACTGCTTCTGCAGGGTATGTGCGTTCTGATAGAAAAACCATGTGATGCCTTGGCCTGTGCGAGTGTATCAGGCTGAGGTGCTACCCACGACGGGTTAGCCAACTTGTCAGCCCTCGCATTACCTTCCGCTATGAACCCTGGCAAATTGGTATGACTCCTTACATGCAGAACATAGTAGGGATGAACCCGTTCCTGAATGACACACCACAGGGCCTTCAGCAAATGAAACAGATCAACACTGTCGACCTTCTTCAAAATGGAATAACTCAATCTCTTTGCTATGTCAGCCACGTAGGCGGAATCCGTGACCAGATTGAAAGGTTGCTGGGAAAATCTTTGAAATGCCATAAGAGCAGCTCTCAGTTCAACCAATTGGGCTGAGCCAACCTCATGGCCTTCCAGAACCTGCCACTCAGATCCATCCCTCCAAGTAACAATGGCCTTCCCAGGTCTACCCAAACCGTCAGTAAAGACTGTTGGTCCTTGCACTGGCTCCTGACTGTGTTTGGGTCTTAGAGAAATCTCTGTGAGTTTTGCCACTTCTAACAACTGGTGGCTGGGTAGATGATACATGATCTGCCCTGAAAATTTTTCTAGAGCACTTTGCAGTGAAGAAGCTCCAATCAAAATCTTCCCGCTATTTAGTAGTACAATTTTTGCGGGATCACACCCATCAATTTTCAAACACCATTGTTGGCATTTGACTATCAAGCGAGCAATCAGCTCGAACAATGCAGTTGCCATCTTCTGCGGCTGATGGGGCAAAAAGACCCATTCCAGGACGTGCAAAAAATCAGACCATTTGTCACTCCATTGGCCAATGATACCTGTAGGATGCAAATCTGGAGTGGTGATGAACACACTTGTGAAGGGCTTCTAGTTTATGTTTAAGAAGGGACCACTGTTCTTGACAGATTGGTTTGTCCCACAGCCACCGTATAGGAGGCATAAGACACACTGCGCCCTTCAACGCAGTGGCCCCAAGTGAAAATCTGTCCCGATGCACACTCCCCATGCCGCCATGACATCCCTCCCCCAGAGGTTAAAACCAGTTTCAGTAACAGGAGGCCTAATCATGGCCGTCTGTCCCTCTGAGTTCGTTATTACCACCGGCTTCTGGCTCACGTAGCAGCGCTTCGTCCCTCCCAATCCCGCTACAGATGCTCCCACTGGGTCCAACGGCCACTGCGGAGGCCAAGCGGCAAGAGAGAGAATCGTGACATCCGCACCGCTGTCAAGAAGCCCGCGGCGAGAGATCTTTGATGGCGTAGCATCAGGGATGGACAATGTGCATTGCATCTCGGAACGTTGTTCGGTCATGACAGCCGTCCAGAGAACCGGAGGTGGTCCTGTGGAACCAAAGCAGCTGTCTCCTCGTGACCTTGGTTCTGTCCTGTGAACAGAAAACTCAAAAGGGACAAGTTGAGCAATTCATGTTTTTTCAGGAATTGTGACCGGGGGGGGGGGGGGGTGGGTGTGGAAACCATGGCAAAGATGCGTCCTGTATAATCTGCATCAATGAGTCCCAGATGCACAATGACACCCTGAAAGGTGGCACTAGCTCTCCCCAATTGGAAAGCACTCATGCCACTGCCCAAGGGGCCAAAAGCATCTAAGGGGACTTTGTGCACTGCACTAAGACTACTGTTGCTGCTGTGGTGACATCCACCCCTGCTGAGCCACTGGTGGTGGCTGTGAGCTGGCCCAGCAGACCTCCATCGGCTCTAGGGTTTGAAGAGACATTTGTGTCTGAACACATCTCCCCTGCGTGCTCTGCCACCCATTTCCTGAGCTCAATGAAAACTGACCCTTGACAGGAGCTGCAACTTTGCACTGCATTGCAGTGTGGTTTGGTTTTCCACACTTTGGACAGAGAAACATGACAATCCTGCCTTTCTGCACTTTCTTTCTTGGTTTCTTTCTATCTTTAGCATTCCTTTGCTTCCACTGCCCACCTTGCAGCCCTGATCTGGCTGGCTGCGGGGCAGTAGCCAGGGCAACCATCTTACGACCGGCGGTGCCCACATTTTTGGAGGCTTCATGCATCTGCATTACCGAATTTTGACCAGCACCGAGAAAAACAAGAAAATTCTGCAACCCTTGTGATTCTGCAGCATCTGCTGTATCCTGTCCCTTGCTTATCACAGGGACCTGAGCTGGCACAGGGCTCTGAGATCTGCTGGCACACGCCTCACGGTGACGGGCTTTAGGACAATCATAAATTTCCTCTACTTTCGCCTTATCTCTGGCGCGTGCCGTCACCCTGCACCCTGGCAGGGTCCAGAGGCCACTGAACACAGACCCGCTGTCCCGGGATCTGTGGTCCCGGGGCGGCTGCGGCTTCTTCGCCGTTTTTTCAGCTTTTATTTGTTTACGATGTCCCACGGACAAAACTGCTGAGTCATCGCTCCCGGAGCCCGCGCTGTCCATCACTGAAGGGCGGGGCAAGGCCCGGCCCCTTTTCCCCCGGCCCTGCGCGGGGGGGTGCGGGCCCGCTGGGAGCGGCGGCTCCTCTAGGGCGGCTGCGCAGTGCCGCGCCAAAGCAAAGGATCCGGACGGGGGCGGGCAGGATTCCGCTGCCCGGTTGGGAGCGGGGGGGAAAAAAAACCCGCCTTCTGCTGCGTCTGGCGCC